>JAQGBS010001417.1:0-15791 GCA_034698545.1 Acrobeloides obliquus | reverse complement strand
TAATTTTGACGCATTTTTTTCAATTTTTTGACCCCCGAAAAATTTTTTCAGATTTTTTCGATGCGCGCAATCGATTTTTCGCATAAAATTACCCCTAGAAAAGTCATTTTTGCAAAAATTAAAAAAAAATTTTTTTTCTCAAAAGTGCTGCTGCAAAGGTTACCCCCCTTTAACAAGTGGCCCCTTAGGGGTAATTTTATGCGAGGAATCGATTGTGTGCATTCCCAAATCTTGAAAACGCTTCCTTGACCCTGATTCAGGGAAGGAATCGGTGTATTGAAGCAAAAATCAAACATTTTAAGATTTTTATGAAAAAACCGTCGATTCTGAGATTTTTCTAGACGGAGAATCGATTGCGCTCACTCCCGAACCTTGAAAACGCTTCCCTGAGCCTGATTCAGGAAAAAAGTGTGTGTATTGAAGCGAAAATAGGCTAATACAAGGTCAGGTAAGCGTTTTCAAGTCCGGCAATGTGCACAATCGATTTCTCGCCTAAAAAACCCACAAGGGTTATTTTGGTAAAAATTAAAAAACTTGAAAAATTTTGAAAAAATCGCAAAAATGCCCTTTTGGGGACATCCTGTATCAAACTTTTTAATTTTATGCAAATTTAATTTCTAGACTTGTGCACCATATGTTCGCCAACTGGAACAAAATTTCGTTCTCGAGCGAACCGATCGATACCAGCTTGTACTTTCAACAATAAAACAACTACGTGTAATAGATCTTCTAGACGGGTTACCTCTCAACTATGCAATCTCAAATTTTCATTTCAATATTTTCAGCTCAATTTTGTTCTGCCTTTTATTATGTGTTAACAACTTTATTTATAACATATATTAAAATATTTCACAAATAAATATTAAATTTTGTTTTGGAGGAGAATGAAAAGTTGCATAACACATGGTCAAACGGTAGTGTTGTAAGCAAGGTTGTAGAGAAGGGGGAGAGTACCTCACCCTAGTTCATGAAAAATTTACAATTTTTTCATTAGGAAGGTCGGGGTCATCGAAGGGTTGTAAGTCAGGGTCAAGGGAGGGTTATGGGTCGGGGTTGGGGGTTGTGGAGGGGGGGGGGAAGGACGTAGAATGTGGGTCGGAAGGCCGAGACATTGAGGATTAATAGTCGAAAAGTAGGTTTGCATTTTAAATTTGTCTTTTTTTTGGTCGCCAACTTTTTCCCATCGGGAGGGGGACCAAATGAGGGTTGTGGGTTTTTTGAAAATTCCATTTGGGGTGCTGCCTATGTATACCCAGGAGTCATCTTTTCTGTTTTTTAGTCAGCTCATACGATTTATCGGGAAATTTGGGTTAAATTTAATGCAAAAATTATTTTATGGCTGTTTATTAGTCTTTTTAAATGAAATACAAATTTAAGAAATTTTTATAAAGTTTAAAACTTTTCTAATGTTGGTTTTAAGTTTCCTTCTTCTGCGTTCCAGACTTCTAGAGGATTTTTAACTTCTTCATGATTTATTTTTGGGTCTTTTTGTGTTCTTGCTCGCAGTAGAATCATTTCAGCCTAAAAATTATAATAAAGTTGTAGACCAAGAAAAGCCTTTTTTAGGTTTAGATTTATGGTCCAGTTCTTGAGATGGGTCTGAAGCAAAACCGTACCTAGGATTCAGGCACCGGGGAAAGGCAATATTGGAAACTTTTTCAAATTTTAAAATAAAAAATTTTGCCATTTAACTGTTTTGGGATGGCAATACTGGAATCAGATTTTTCAAAATTTTTAAAAATTGCAAATTTTGACAAAAATTTGTTGAAAAATCTATAATTTGTTGTGATTGTGGTGTAGTGGTAAGTTTTTGCCTTTCAAGCACATAGGCTTGGGTTTGATTCCGGTTAGTTACAAGTTTTTTTGCATTTTTTAATTTTTTTAATTCATTCTTTTAAAATCATTTTTGCATTTTTTTGTATAATTTTTAATTTAAATAATGTAGTTTTTAGGAACAATGTTTTTAAATCCTGCGAATATTATTGTTTTGCTACAAGAACGGTTTTCAAATAATTTTCAAACAGAAATATCGCATGAAGAAAAAACATTTTGTGATCACATTTTTAAATTGTTTGAAGCAAGCCAAGAAGCTAAAAATTTTGAAGATATTTTTGGGGAAGAGTTAGTTTTTTCTGAAGAAATTAGAGTTGGAGAGATGAATGAAAATTTTGATATTTCTACAGACGAGGATGCGGATGATGAATATGTAGCGGAGCCGGAGAAAAATAAAAATTTATAAAAAAATATATATAAATAGTGCAAAATGATTTTAAAAACATTGCTCCTAAAAACTACATTATTTATATTAAAAGTTATACAAAAAAAATGCAAAAATGATTTTAAAAAAATGGATTAAAAAAATATTAAAATAAAAAATGAAAAAATTTTTGTCTCTACCTGGAATTGAACCCAAGCCTATGTGCTTGCCGAGAACTTACCACTACACCACAATCACAACAAATTAATAGTAACGAAAAACATATATCATCTAATCGTAAAAAAATTAAATTTTTGAGGTAAAATTGCTCGAAAACGGTGAGGTTTCAGCAGCTAGTTCCTTTTGGCTTTTTACTAGTTTATGATGACCTTCATGAATATCTAAGACATTTTTGAAAACTCGACCATCAACTCGTATGTGTCCCTTGTGAGCAAACTTTGATCAATAAAGTTATGAGTGTTGAGCTAAACTGAAAGATTTTTAGGATGTTACACTTTCTCAAGTATTCGTGTCAATACACAAGAAAATTCAAATTTATATAGAAGAGTTTATATTTAAGCAATTACTAAAAGTAGTAACAGTGGTAGCGGTATTAACGCTAAAAAAATACAATACTTTTTTTCAGAGAAGGCTCGGATCAAAAAACGAGTAGGTGGAAACGATTCTCCATGCTCGATTTGATTTTAAAAAATCAAAAAGTACATGTTCATAATATTTTGGGGTTACATAAACAATTGGGGTTATATTTTTGAATCATAATTTTTGATTTTTTATAAATCAAATGAGGTATGGACATCGTTTCCACCGATCCGTTTTTTGATCCAAGCCTTCCCTAAAAAAAGTATTGTATTTTTTTAGCGTTACTACCGCTACTACTTTTAGTAATTGCCTATATTTGTCAATCAGAAAAAAAGAACCTTACGAAAAGGAACCAGACTGGAACACAGTCATTTTCGGAATGATTTAGTTTCAATAATTAATGAATTCACTACATTAAAAATTAATAATTAATAGTGAGTCAGTTCTTGCCTCAGACAGCAGCTGTGCGCTGCGTGGACCAATCAGCAGATGCGCGCTGCAGCGCGCATCTGCTGTTTGTTCCATGCATCAGCTGTTTGGTCCACGCAGCGCACAGCTGCTGTCTGAGGCAAGAACTGGCCCAGCGTTAAATTATTTAAAAAAAGATATTTGCATAAATTTTATGAATAAAATATCATAGGAACAATTTCTGACACATCATTAATTATAACATCTGGTTGGATGTCCATCTCTTCAAAATCTTGCTTTGTTGCAACACCTGTAAGCACAGCAATCGTCTTAGTTTTAGCATTAGCACCCATTATTACATCAGTCTCTGTGTCACCAACCACAAAAACGCTATTGCAATCATTGATATTCAATTCTTTCATAATTTTGAAAATCAGTTCAGCCGAAGGTTTCTTGGCTACTTCGGTATCACCACAAGCCATATAATCAAACATATCTGCAAGCTTAATCAGATTCATTGCTGATTTGGTAGATTCGCTTAAAGAAATATACAATAGCGAGCAAAAGTATGGAACCCCTATTGTAAATAATCTTTCGTATTTTTAGCCTATCTTTTTAACTTTAAAACTGTGTAAGCTGATTTTGGAGTCATTTGATAGCTTAGAATCTTAGGTAACAAATGGAGACGTGTCGATTGCGTCAAAATTATTTACGTCAATTTTTGATTGCGTCAAAGATCAATTGCGTCATCCGACATTTGCATCAATTTTTGATTGCGTCAATTTTCGATTGCGTCAACAGACATTTGCGCCATCCGACATTTGCGTCAATTTTCGATTGCGTCAAAATTGACGCAAATGTCCGATGATGCAAATGTCTGTTGACGCAAACAAAAATTGATGTAAATGTTGGATGACGCAAATAATTTTGACGCAATCGACACGTCTCCAACAAATTGTACCAAATCTATCTTATATGGTTTTAAAGGCTCTAGGACTTTTCACAACCGACTTTTTACAACACAACGATATAAAAAATAGCGGGCGGACTTTTCACAACGATCGATTTTCTCCACTTTACCATGGTCAAAATCAAACAATTCCTTCATATTCGTGTTATTCATGAAGAAAAACCCGAGATACAAAAAATCAGTCGATTTGGAAAAAAATTTTTAAAGGGGGGAATCACTTTCATAAGAAAATCCGGTTTTTGGCAGAAACAAAGTTTTTACACGTACATGATTGGTCATATACAGGGTAAAAAATTGCGAGGAATCGATTCCTACCATTATTTTTTGGCCACAACTTCAAATAAGTGGTCAAATACCTAAAAAATCGATTTAAAAAATTTGGACTCCGGCGGGAGTCGAACCTAAGTGGAGAAAATCGATCGCTGTTTTAAATCCGTTGTAAAAAGTCCATTGTGAAAAGTTTTAGAGCTGTTTTAAATCCTACTACTTTAAACGTGTAATGTCTGTGTCTGTCGAACGATCTCGGGAACATTTGATTTAAACTGTCAGTGCTAAAACAAAAGTTGTAGGAGATGATGAGAGAATACGATTGACACCAAAATCATCGAATTCGGGGACAAAGAAAAAAGTTGTTATTTTTCTTCAGCATATATTTTACTCCGAAGTAGCCATTTTGGGCATAGCTGCTCCCGCCTAGCGCTAGTGATTTTTGAAAATTTTGAGCTTACTAGGTATCTAAAGTACAAAGAGCTGTTAATGCGCCACGCTGCCGAAGTTCTATCATTGTATCCATAAGTTTTGCTGGCGGACAGCATGTGAGAATATTTTCTGGCATGACAGATGCTTCATTCACATTGCGTTCCGCAATTTGTTGAGCTTTTTCGGCATTTATGTTGTAGTGAATTGTCAAAATTTTTGCCATTTCTTCACGTAGTTGTTTTAGAGTATGCGGTTTACATCGCCTAAATTTCTTTTCATTTGGTAGGTAATTCATGAACTTATAGATTTCTGGGGTAACATCAAGACCGGAATCTTGGCATAATCTAAATTTGAAAATTAGCCTTAAAAATAGAAACAGCATTTTTTAAAAGTTGATTTGGAAATATTACCCCCTAGCAGTTATTTCAGCCCATGGAGAAAAAAGTGCATGAAAATCTATTATGGTTCCATCTTTGTCAAATATCACTAGAGGTCGATTTTTGTTTCTAAACGAAGAGAAGTTTTTGCCATTCAAACTATGTATCACTTTCTAAATACTATCTCAGGTTAATTATTAGAAAGTACCGGGAGCCGAGTGCTAACGCAGTTCTCCGAGCGGTACGCCCGAGCGTTTTACTCTAGAGTAAAATATATATTGAAAAAAATAACAAATTTTTCTTTGTTTTCGATGATTTTGGTGTCAATCGTCTTCTCTCATCGTTCCCTACAACTTTTGTTTTAGCATTCTCGAGTTAAATCAAGCGTTCCCGAGATCGTCTGGACACAAAGACAGACAATCAATAAACATTACACGTTTATAGTAGTAGGATGAAATTTTTTACCTTGTTTAATAAGATTCTAAGAAGAAGACTTTTGTGTAAAAAAGCAGTCATTATAGCTAAATTAATTTTTAAAAGTGATTTTTTAAATAAAAATTTGACAAAATATAAAGCAACAACATAACGTTAAATTATTAAGAGAAATAAAATTTATTTGTTTTCAAATTATTAATAGATAAGTTTTATCAAGTTAAAAATTATAGAGATTTGGGTGCGCGCTAGCATTCGTGAAAGGCATTTCACGACGATTTTCGGACGCTAGCCGTCCTGAAATTATAGTATTTCCGGATGCTAACAGTCCAGAAATCATCTGGAAATCGTCCGGAAATCGTGTCTGGACGCTAGCCGTTTGGAAATGCGAATCTTTGGAGACTAGCTGTCCGGAAATCGTCTGGAAATCGTTCGGAAATTGTGAAAATGCACTATTTCCGGACACTAGCACACTAGCGTCCGGAAATGCGATTTCCGAACTGCTAGCGCGCACCCTTTGTATAAAATCGAATGGTTGGTATTGTTTGTACTAAAAATCAGGGTTTGGTTTAGTTACTCAACGGTTACTGCTTCAATCGTTCATAGCTCGGTGGGATCGTATCCAAAATCTAAGGTTGACGACTCACTTTGAAGCCTAAACATTGCGCTGCAAAATGCAAAAGAGATTATTGAGGTAGCCTTCCAAATATGGATTTTATTAACTTGTAATTGTTAAGCTGGCTTAACAGTTGCATGTTTACAATCCATGTTTTTAAGGCTATTTCAATAATCTCTTTTGCATTTTGTAGTGCAATGTTTGGGCTTTAAAATGAGCCGTCAACTTTAGATTTTGGATACAATCCCACCGAGCTATGATCGATTGAAGCAGTAACGGTTAATTAATTGAACCAAACCCTGCTAAAAATACTTTAATGAGCTTTGTTTGAAAGATTCAGAATTGTATCAATGTCTATATCTTGTTTAGGTATCATATGGTTCTCAAGAACTTGATTCACATGTGGCCAAATTTCTTTAGTTGTGGCGCCAGAAAATCGATGCACGATATTCAACTTTCTAAATAATACAGGGTGGCTAAACAAATTAAATTTTAGCGATTTTTTCCAAAATTCTCAAGTTTTTAATTTTTACCAAAAATTCTTATAAAGATTTTCTATGCGAGAAATCAATTGCGCGCATTGCCGGCTCGTAAAAACGTTTCCCTAACCATGAATTATCCTATTTTTGATCGATTTTTCAAATTTTTGCAAAAAATATACTTTCAGGGTCTTGAAGCGTTTTTACGGCCAGCGCATTGCGCAATCGATTTCTCGCATAGAAAACCCCTTTTTAGAGTTATTTTGCAAAAATTAAAAAACTTGGAAATTGAAAAAATCATTTAAAAAATGCAAGAAATCTCATTTTTTGAGCCACCCTGTAGCTATTATTATTACATGAAAAATTGCATACTTTTTAAACAAATAACTTACTCGTATCTTTCGGAAACTTGAGACTCAATTTTATAATAGTGTTCTATACGGGTTTCAATAGCCTCAGAAGAGTCGTCAATGCGGCGAACTAGTGGCTCACCAGTGATGTCGTCTTTACCCTAAAACAAACCCTAGGCCAAAATTGAAAATTTACGTAGGCGGTGCTTTTCTCTGCCAAAATCCTTGAGCACAAAAATTTGCCCATAAACTTTTTCCTTAAACAAAAAACCAAACGAGAGCTATGGTTCGAACCAGGACATAATCAAAACAGGCCAAAAAAGTATAACCCAATGGCCTAGCATCATAACTTTTAAAATAATGCAAAATTTTTGAGAACTGTACTTGCTAAAAATGCTCACAACTGCGTTTCTAAAAACAGTCGGCACATGTCGACAATTTTTAATATTTATAATTTGTTGGACCTACTTCAACTTTTGGTGGATTAAAATTTAGGTTGTAAGTTCTTCCGGAAGCGTGATGAATTAAACGAGTCGACAGTCGCCCAATAATCACCTCTTTAGGAACATCTAATTTCAAAATCAAAGTAGGGTGAGCAACTTTATCCAAAGTCTCACATTGATAAGGAGTTCTTGGGTAACCTACACACAAAATAAAACTTTGTAAAATAAAATTAAGGAATTATTAAGCACCTACCGTCAAGCAATAAATAAGTAGTCAGATACCCTTTTAATCTCTCCATCATAATTTCAGTAACAAGATCATCTGGGACAGCTTGTCCTTTTGAAATATATTTGATTGCAATTGTACCAAATTCTACAATAATAACAAACAAAGACTATGTAATCAAACTGGCAAAAAAGGGGCTAGTTTAAAAGAGATGTTTTTGAGACCGTCTCCTGTTGCGATGCTTTGCAAAAATTACATGTAAACATAAAATATATGTATATGTTGTATCCGATCCTGAATTTCATCCGAACCTTTATCACATTATACCATTGTGATGAGAACAAAATTCTAAGATTTTTAACGCCAAAATCGAGGGAGCATCCCGTTGAAAAAATTAAAAAATCGATTTTTAATTTTCATATTATAAACGTGTCAAACTGAATAGTACATCTGAGACTAACTAATATGTTTTACTCACAGGGAACAGTAGGAAAGTGTCTCGATGAGATTTTCGAATTTTTCCCTAATTTTTTTGGAAATTAATGATGGCTGTGAACTAATGGAAAAAATTTATTCCCCAAAATTCGAGCCTTTGTAGTTTCGGAAATTAAATTCATATGCTTCTTATAAACAAAATTTGTAAGCGCTAAACAACAGTTTCAGTGAAGCAGTGGATTTGCTGCAGTCTCAAAGGTTTTTGGCTCAGGTTCGAATCCAATTGCCGTCCAAATTTAAACGTGTAACAACTTTGTCATTACAAAAATAAAACTGCATGCAGGCGAAATTTTTAAAAAAATGCTTGCTTTTAAGCTGAAAATGCTAAGGAAATTATGATTTTATTGAAAAATGGCTAATTTTCGACAATTTTTATTGTAAAATCACAATAGGGGACCATTATGATTTTTGAAAAACTTTGGACAAAAACATAAGGGGAATCATTAGGAAAATTTGTTCATTTTTTCAATTTCGGGTGGGGGGAACATACATGGGCAAGAGAGGGGTACTGGGCCCAAAATACGAATTGGTCCCAAAGGTTACTGTCTACCAAAAAAACGTCGACAGACGAAAAAGTTGAAATACGAATTCGTTCTCGATTTATGAATTCGTATACGAATTTTCGCTACTAATTCAGTTTGGGCGGCTTCCCAAATACGAATTGGTTCATTAACTTTTCCCCCGATACGACGAATTAGGGGGGGATACAGTACCCCCTCCCCCCTTGCCCATGTATGGGGGGACCGTTCCCCCCCCCCCCCACCTCCAGATACGTCGCTGGGGCCGAAGGCCGAGCGCTGTAGATGCTCACTCGGAATACGATGCCAAACGCCGCAGAGCGCCGAATGCTCTTGGTCTCAAGCTTATTGTGTAAACTTATATAAAAGGCTTACCTGTATTTTTATTTATATGCTCCCTTATTACATCACCGCAACAGATATAATTAATAGGAAAACGTTGAGTAATTAATTTAGAAAGGGTAGACTTTCCTGCACCAACAGGTCCATTTAGTATGCAACGAACAACTTTACTCATTTAAAGATCTAAAAAGTATATGCTTTAGCTAGTATCATGTAATCCGGAAATTTCCGGAACCGGATCACGGATCTACTGAAATAAATTTAAAATACTTTTTATAAATTTTGTAAAGTGAGAATAGCTTTTCAGGGTCAAAAATTAATTTTTGACGTGGTATTTATAGTCTATTTCACGAGAAGAGTGAAAAAAAGTTGCCGCTCCGTGGCGTAGTGCAATTGGTAACTTATGCACTACGAAGAGGAGGGTTGGATCTCCGGAGACCTATACAATGATATAGTATACAGAGCCCTTATATATCTCTAGATATGTACTTCTGTATAGGATCCCAAGCATCAAAATCGAAAACTAATCATAGGCAAAAATTTTTCGTGTAATTTTAAGAGGATTTCCTTTAACATTTTTTGATTTGATAAACCCCAAATTTTCGACCTCCGGGGATCGAACCCTCCCCATTACTAACAAAGGCACATCAACATAAGAAACACCCTTTGGTCTAAAAGTCATATATTATTTGAAAATACTCGATGAAAGAAAGTTTAAAAAAATATATATAAGCAAATTAATTGTCTCTTTGTGTGTTAGCTCCGCCTTATCAGGCAATCATCCAAATAGCTGTTTATTAAATACGTATTGTATTATCCAAGTTTGCTTTCAACACGTGAATGTCATAAAATAAATGGAAAATTTCTGTAACAAAGGATTGCCCTATCTTTATTATGCTACGGGATCATAATTAAACACCAAACGCATGTGGGCAGCTAAAAGAAAGAATATTAATTTTGCAAAACAAATAAATTCGTGAGTTGAACAAGATAATAATTTCGTGAATTGAACATGATTATTTTTGTGAATTCATATTGCTTAAAGTAATATGATAATTCTGCCATAATTCAAGAGAACCTAGAGACTGAGCGCCTCCGGTGCTCTGGAAATACCATATTACAGTGAAACCTGGCGCTCAAAGGCTCGGCCTTCTCTCAAATACTGCTTAGTCGTTTGTTGGCTCTACAGAGGCGCCTTTTACCCACTCGACCATCCGGATCAAGGGTTTTCGTTCGGGCTTATATGTGAAGCTTTTTATGGTTTTTAAGGCTGCATTCAATCGCGTTGAAAAAGCTGTTAAAAAATTTTTCGAAATTTTTTCATTTTCAAAATTTTTTTTTTCAAAAATTCATGAAATTTGGAAAAAAAATAAAAAATTTTGAAAAATGTTTCAACAGCTTTTTCAACGAGATTGAACGCAGCCATTTTTGACATAATTTTCAATTTTTATCGATAAAAATCAAACTTT
This sequence comes from Acrobeloides obliquus, assembly GCA_034698545.1. Lineage (NCBI taxonomy): Eukaryota > Metazoa > Nematoda > Chromadorea > Rhabditida > Cephalobidae > Acrobeloides > Acrobeloides obliquus. The sequence goes on along the minus strand of JAQGBS010001417.1, from coordinate 5,170 downwards.
TTTCATTTTTTCCAATTTTTCGTTTTTTCTTTTCAAATAAATCGATTTATTTCAAAAAAGAACATTTATTGAAAAGCAAAAATATATCGGTGGAGACGGGGATAGATTCTGAACCTTTTCGACTTAAAGCTAACGCTTTATCAACTGCGCCATGAAGACAGATAAATAAAAGGGTTTCATTTCTAACCACATATTAAAACATAAAGGGCGAAAATGAAAAATTGAATTTTTAATTTTTCCAGACTGAGTACCATCACGGTTTTGGTGTCGTTTTTCTTCTCTCACCGAGCTCTTTCCAAAAATCTAAATCGTAACGGGGTTGGACTTAAGGTTACAAAATTCGATACATCAACAGACATATAAGCAAACAAACAGACATTTCTTGTTTAATATTAAAAGATTTCATTCAAAAAACCAATACAACATTTTGATAAGGATTTATTCAACACAGAAATGTTTTCACTAAAAGTGATGTTCTACAAAATTGTTCGCCGAAATTTACATTCATTCAAACAAATTCCATGACTCTACTAGCCTAATATTGTACATCTACAAAATTTGAAAGGAAAATGTACCAAACGCTCGGTATAGTTGCTCTTCTGTTTCAAACGACCAGGGTTGGGTTTTCCCCAGATTTATCCAGATTTCGCCAGGATTCCCCCCGGAGAAATCTTTTTTTTTTGGCCACAAAGTCGCGGGTTCGAATATCGCTTGAGCCATTTTGGTTCTAAATTGGTAAATTTAGAACTAAATTGGCTCTAAGCGGAATTCGAACCCGCGACAAAGCAACTGCTTTGCCACTGCACCACCGAAGCATGTTTGAGGGAGGGAAAATTTTAAAACTAAGTAATTCCAGGGAAAAGAGTTCCCCAGAATTCGCCGGATAATTCTATTTCCCAGCCCTGCAAACACTAAGCAGTATTTGAGAGAAGAACCAAGGCACTCAGTCTCTAGGTTTCACTGCAATATGAATTTTCAGAGCACCGGAGGCGCTCAGTCTCTAGGTTCTCTTGAATTATGGCATAATTATCATATTAATTTAAGCAATATGAATTTACAAAAATAATCATGTTCAATTCACGAAATTATTATCTTGTTCAACTCACGAATTTATTTGTTTTGCAAAATTAATATTCTTTCTTTTAGCTGCCCACATGCGTTTGGTGTTTAATTATGATCCCGTAGCATAATAAAGATAGGGCAATCCTTTGTTACAGAAATTTTCCATTTATTTTATGACATTCACGTGTTGAAAGCAGACTTGAATAATACGATACATATTTAATAAACAGCTATTTGGATGATCGCCTGATAAGGCGGAGCTAACTCTGATTGGAACAAAATTGTATGAAAATGATTAGAAAAATTTACTATAAAATAACCCCTAAGTGAACATTTTTTCACTTTTCTTGAGTTTTATTCCTAGTAAATTGGTTTTTCCTCTCTGCAATATGGATTACCTTCTCACAATCGCCAATAAGGACAATCAATTTTGTGGTAATGGAGTTCATGTTGAAGAGGTCATCAAAAATTTGACTTCATTGCACATTTCATGCCTTGACGGATGCCTTCAAACTGTTGCATCGGACGAAGATTTCGTTGGCGTCGCTTTGTTTGCTGAAGATGGCGAGAAGATCTTTTCTGACCTTGGAAAGCTTGGTGAGATTCGCATGAAGTCTGGATACATCTTCGCCGCTCCAGTTAGTTGCTTGGTCTCAAAGGAAGAAGGAGGCACCTATCACAAGCAAACTTATGAAAAGGTCTTCAATGAGATTATGAAGCAAGAAGGTGTGGTTATGGTTGGCTTTAGTCAACAAAATGGATGGCTTCAGGTACGGAAAATTTTTAAATTATACTTAGATTCCCGGGCGTTGTCCAAAAAGTGGGTAGTCCATATACTCTGTTTCAGCGGTCGGGCAAAAAGTTGCATACAGCATAACCAAGTGGACAAGGAAGCCGCCCGTCCAATCTGGTCAGTTAAGCAACAATGGGCCCTTAGGTTCGATCTCACGAGGGCGATGTTTAAAAGTTTGATGTTTAAAAAATTTCTTTTACAAACATTGGAAAAAAATTTGTTGAAAAATGCTTTGGAAATTAGCTATAAATGCTGAGTAAAATACAATTTGTTTAAAAAGTGAACAATTTTGGATATCTTTTGTAGAAAAAGGAAATCTTTATTCACTAATGGTGAAAAACTCCCCTGTATGCGCGCCCCTTCGCCCACACGCAAGGCTCTCTCCCAATATTTCGGAATGGGGAGGCCCCTCCCCACTACTTCGTAGTAGTGAGGAGGGGTTGGCTTGTCTATGAGGTGGGGATGGCAGATTCAGCATCCTTTTCATAGATGAATACATAAAAAGTTATTTATGCGCATTCTACTTCTAAATTAGCATAACGGCTAATTAGCATAATCTTTCTTAATTATAGTAGTGAAACTTTGAGTTTTAGGGACGCTCGGCTACTTGCAACCATACGTCCCAGACTGCATTGATCACTACAAAGAACAATGAGGCACACTTTGCTCTTCGAATTCTTGTTATTGGAGCACTTTTGGTGAACAAGATTTCGCAACAGCACAAAGGAATTTTCATCCAAAATGTTTCGGCATCAGCTGCTTTGTTGGCTGTTATTCTTTTCTTGGTTGTCCGCAAGTATGGAACACCGGAACAGAAACTTCGTCTTCCAGATTTGGACATTGAATGGATGGATGTGATTATCGATAAGATGTTCAATGGAGAAGGACCTTTCGCAAACCCAAAACCGGAACTTGCTTTGAGTATGCTTCTTGAAGAATTTGGTGAAAACAGTTTCACTGAAGAGAAATTCAACCGTACAATGGATGTCCTTGTTGCTTAAAATTATTCTTTGCAATCAATTTCTATAGTAGATATAAATACTTTAAAGAATCTACTTTTAGGAAAATGATGCCATGTGATAGAGCACAAAATTTGGAGCATTTTTTGTTTTTACGGTACCACTTGAAAATCTAACGGTAAAAAGTTATGACCAAAACAAAATTGTAATTTTTGAATTCAAATGAGTTTGAACATTGAAGCGAAAAGTCGGTACTCAGGCATCAATCAGATTGTTTATTGAAACGATTTAATATAACATTTTCAAAGTCCTTGAACATTTAAGAAAAAATAAATACAACATTTCTTATAACTCGACGCGACGAATAAAATGACGCTAAAATTATTGAATTTAAACAATGCTTTGGGTTATTGAAACGAAAATCCTTAATCAGAATTTTTGTTTCAATAACTCAAAACATTGTTCAAATTCGATCATTTTGGTGTCATTTTATCCGTCTCGTCGAGTTATAAGAAATGCTGTATTTATTTTTTCTTAAATGTTCAAGGACTTTGAAAATGTTTTATTAAATCGTTTCAATAAACAATCTAAATGATGCCTGAGTGCCGGCTCTTAGCTTCAATGTTTAAACTAATTTGAATTCAAAAATTACAATTTTGTTTCGATTATAACTTTTTACGGTTAGATTTTCAAGTAGTACCGTAAAAGCAAAAAATGCTCCAAATTTTGTGCTCCATCACATGGCATCATTTCCCCAAAAGTAGACTAGTCCTTTAATTAATTTAAAAAATTAGTTTCTATAGTTTATCTAAATAAATCTTTTACTTAATAAATAAATTAAAATAAAATATCTTCATCAATAATTTCTTACAATTAAAAATTTCAAGCAGCCCCTCGGGCTGCGTACCGTTTGGTTTTTATACCACTGTTGTATCACACCCTCCAGCGGTTTTTGAGGGTTAATTTTTTACATATAAATAATTTCGGAAAAAATCAACGCCATAAATTTTGTTTAGGTATGCCGGCATACCTAACAAATTTTTTATTTTGTGAATTGATCATTCGGAACCAGATGCCAAAAATGGGTCCGGAACCCATGTGTGTCCCGGGCCCACATGGATCTAGGATTATTGGGCCCGGAGTCCTTTGAGTGCGTATTGAAGCAAAAATCCAACATGTACTAATTTCCCTGAATCAGGGTCAAGAAAGCTTTTTCAAGATGCGCAATCGATTTTTCGCATGATTTTACCCCTATATAGGCTGTTTTGGCAAAAAATTTTCTTCGGAAATTAGCCCCTGATTCTTACCCCCCCCCTTAAGAGCTAGGAGATCCTGCCCCACCCAGCTTATAGTCCAGACTTTGCACCATTCGACTACTATCTTTTTCGAGATCTGCAACATGAATTAAACGAGCAGCACTTTGAAAAAGATGAGTTGTCAAAAATTGGCTCAAAGACTATTTTACCAGAAGCCCCTTATCTTCTTTGAGAGAGGGATCCGAAGTTTGCCTACTAAATGGGCACAAATCATATATAATAATGGTGAATATTTCAAATAATTGTCATAATATTTCACCCTTCTCTATTAATAAAAATGATTTTCAAAATTGTATCAATAATTATGCACCAACCCAATATCTCTGAACAATCTTGAAATGATTCTACCGAAAGACTTCTCTAATGTTTATGTTCACAAGCTAAATTTAAAGTAAGCTAATATTGAATATAAAGTTTTCTAGTGAATTTAGGATAAAGATTAGAACAAACCTGATTCATTGGTGATGCTAGTGAATTGGCGCTGATGAAATTTAGCAATAAGCAAATGCAGCCTGTGGACGTCTACGAGTTTCAAAAACGCTGTTTGAAGAGTAATGAAATTCCTAAGTCTAAATCATAAGCTTAAGTCTAAATCCAAGTCTAAGCGTAAGCCTAAGCCCAAGCCTAAACCCAAACCTAAGAATACGACTACAATAAGTCCAAGCCTAGCCTAAGCCTACGCCTAAGCCTAAGCCTAAGCCTAAGCCTAAGCCTAGCCTAAGCCCAAGACTAAGCCCAAGCCTAAGCCTACTCCTAAGCCGAGAGATTAAGCTTAACACTAAAAATAAACTAGAGATTCTGGCCGATATCCATAGCCAAGTCATTTTTTGCATTAGAAGAAAAATTTCGAGCTAGAACCCAAAAAGTGATTTTTTGAGGGGGTCAAAAAGCGTTATTTTAATATAACATAGAAAAAAGTCACTTTTCTCGAAAACTACAAAAGCTTGGAACATAGTTTTAGTGCCGTTGAAAAGGGCAGCAGTGGGCAATAAAAACGTGCTTTAAATTATAGGAAACGCATTTATAGAAAAAAAGTTATG
>JAQGBS010001416.1:0-15798 GCA_034698545.1 Acrobeloides obliquus | reverse complement strand
TTATTCTTAATTCTTCGTATTTTTCGCATCTCAAAATTTAAGAAATTAAATCGAACTTTTTTTTCCGAGCGTGTAGTCGATGAATCTTTGTCGATTTAGACCTGAAGTACAAACTAGGACAACATGTACAGTCGAACCTCGATTTAGTAACACCGACGGGGGACAAAACGACCACGTAGGGATGCCGATGGGAAGATTTTTATTTAAAGAAATTTGGTTTCTTTATATACAAAATTTTCCTGCTGGCATCCCTGCGTGGTCGTTGTTACTAAATAGTAAAATTTTCATTTTTTGATTTTTTTTCTGGGAGTGGTCTTCAATTGCCTCTATTGTGAGTGGTAGAGATTATACTTTTGATGTTCTCTGTAAACTGGATGACCGACCCCGCAATATCTTAGACATATAGGCAAAAGCTTCGTGGGGTTCGAGCCCTCGATCTTTGGCGTACCGAAGAAGTAATCTACCACTGAACTACAAGATCACAGATGTCAAATCCACTTATGAATCCTCAACTATCGTACAACCCTAAACTTCATCACCTGTTTCCAATTATACAACTGCAAATACGTCAACGTTGCCCTGGCCATTTCGGTAGCCGAAGTCAATGCAACCGATCCGAGCGTATCAAAAATAGACCTATCCGAAAGGGCATCATCTCCAGACAAGTGTGCAATAATGGGCACATTCCATCGCGAGACCAACCGTCCAATGACTAACATCTCTGTAAAGAGGGTTAATTTTAAGGTAGGATGGTATGTTTAAGCATACCGTTGTTACAACCGGGACCGAAGTAGACACTAGTGTTTTGCATGTAGTGGAGATATGCTGCTTGCTCGACACCCGAGAAGCGATTACAGGATTCCATGGTCATGATTCTGAAAAATGTATTTTCAGAAAAAAAATTCTGTCACCAGGCCACCAAGGTCTCGTGGGGGGGGGGGGAAGTAATCTTTACAAATTCATACTGTAAACCGATGTCTGCTGGCAAAATGCCGCGATCTTTCAAATCCTTGGAGCACATTTTCAACACATGTGGCTCATGCTGGATCGTCGGCTCATTCGGTTGCAAATGAGCAATTCGTATAATACTTGCTGCCGTGCTGTTGAGATCGGTAAAAGTGAAAAATCCTTCAACAACAGTGGCAATACCAAAAGTTGTTGCTAGCACAACAAGCATGCCAACAAATCTTATATAAGACCAACAAGGTAGTACCATGGTCTAAAAAATCTTGAAAAAAGTGAAATAATGAAAAACCAAAATCCTATCCATTTTGGACAAGGTTTTTTCTGCCACAAAACGGGCTATTATATGACCTAGATTTCCACATTTTTACGAAAGCGCTAAAAAAATCATCCACCGACTAAAAACACCATCTAGACTAAAATCTTAATCAAAAACATTTCAAATTTTGTATCAGACCATCTGTGACATACCGCCAAAAGCACTCAAAAACATTAGCGTACTTCCGGACTTCTGGATTTTCACTGATATACAAATTAAAAAATCTTCTTTTATATTAGGGAAGATCCTTGCCACCGGATATGAATTAGCGCCGGATATAATAAACAAAATGAATCTAACAGATTGGAAATAACATCTTCTGCCAAGTTGGGAATAGCATCTTGAAGGGATGTGATTGGATGAGTGATTCTTTAGCCTACAAAGCCAATTTTCGAAGTTGTTAATTAAGGAAGTTTTCATGTAATCGAAGATGGAGGGAGAGGTGGATATATACGGTTGATATTAGGCTCTTCAATTAGCGTGTAGGTGGATATTAAGGAATGCACTATTATTTTTTAAATGATACCATTTATCAAGTTAACGCATTACCACTTAATCTTACAGTGTTTACCCAAAATTTAGAGTAGAGAAAACCGATAAAAAATCATTCGGTTTCGATCTTTTCCTTCCCTTCGGCTTCAGTTTTTTTATCGGTTTTCCAACCCTTCGGTTGGTTTTTTATCTTTCGGTTTCAGGGTTTTTTTGGTTTGTTCACAGATCCAAATATGATTGTCATACTAACGGTTGGCAATTTCGCAAAGGAACTTAGGCCAAAATTAGAGGCACAGGTGAGGCGATGTGTAAGGGCGAAAATGAATGACTTGATAGAAACGGTCGACCAGTATTGACTCGAGTACTACTAAATGCGTCCTTTTTGCTATTCAAAGTGAATTGACTACTACTAGTAGTACTACTACTAATAGTACTAGTACTACTACTAATAGTACTGGTACTACTACTAGTACTACTAATAGTACTACTACTACTACTAGCACTACTACTAGTACCACTAGTAGTAGTACTACTACTACTAGTAATGCTACTACTGTAAAGAATGCGCCACAACAAGATCAATTTAGAATAATCTCTTCATGTTTTGAATTGTTTTGTATATTAGCGCGAACACTCTGTTCCTTAATTTCATACTATCATCTCTTTTCTCAGTTTCTTTGTATGGGTGCGCGTTATTAGTCGTGCCGCGCTCGACACGACGTTAGATGCGGCGTTAGCAGTTGTGCCGGTCGTGCCGCGTTGTAAAACGGTGGCACAACTCACGGCACGACTGCTAACGTTGTGCCGTAGTGCAACGGGACAATTGCTAACGTCCACAGCATGGCAAAATGGGTTTTAAGTGGGAGATCCTCGAATTGTTTCCAAATTGGCTGGAAATGTTTATTTAAGCATAGTAAAATATGAATTTAATATTTTCATATGTGTGCACTCAAATTTAGGCACTTTTATTAGCATTGAAAAATATACTCCCAAAGAAAACCTAATATCTCTGTGAAAATCCTATGAATTTTGGAAATTCTTTTTTTAAAAACGTTCTTCGGAATTTCCTCTACAAAATTTAAAAAATTTTTGAATTTGACTTAATTTTCGTAGAGAACAATAAATTCCAAAAAAGGTATATTTTTACAAACTCCACGAGACCGATTGCAAAGACCTGGTGGAAATCCATTGCGCTTTTGGGCGAAATAAAAGGTTAGTGCCTTGTAGTTAAGGCCCCAAGGGAAACCCCAAGACTTTAAATTTTACACTACTACCATTACTACTAGTCAATTCACTTTGAATAGTAAAAAGGATGCATCTAGTAGTACTTTAATCATTTGAATAGTGATTCGAATAATGTACATTACTCGATTCATCATTTTAGTAGTGTACTTGAGTACAACTGTAGTCGACTCACACAGCCTGAAGACAAGTCGATGCTCATCCGTAGTAATAAAGTATAAAATCTGAGCTTCGAACACCTACAATCAAGCCGCTACATAGTTTTCATTCTGTATTAACTTTTATATCTTAGAAATTATTTTAAGCCTAGAAGCAATTCCTTCCCTTCTTTCAATTCCTTTCTTCAGACTCAACCCCAACACATTTGGCTAAATTTTTTCTTTTCTGATTAGACAATTAGTTACACCCAATGGGCAAGCATTTCTTTTTGAAAGTATATTGATTTCTATTTGAGCATGCCGCATAATGAGCTTAGTTTTCGGCGAAAAGTTTGTTAAGTCTCATTTCATAAAAAATACGGCGAGAATCAGATTAAATTTTACACTTTTTCATTTTTACGCTTTCGTTTTTGTGTAAACAAATTGGAAAATTGAGGAACTAACATATCGATTTAAAGAGATGGGAAAGCCAATAATTTTTCTTTAGTGTCACTGTTTGACATATTTGCTCTTCTTTTTTTCCTCATTTTGTTTGCGTTTCATGGAGTAATGAGAAATTTTTCGCGTCTTTAGAATATCAGTATTTTTTGTGTGCGCAAAAATGTATTTTGACGGCTATAGGTTAAGGCTGATGACCAGGTTCCAGGAACCACTCGAGAGAGTTGTAAAAAAAAACTCGAGAGAGCTTAAAGCTGGTGACCATGTTCCAGAAACAACTCGAGAGTTCCGTAAAAGCAAAAAATGCTCCAAATTTTGTACCCTATCACATGACATCCAAAAGTGGACTGGTCCTTTAAGTATTAGTAATAACTAATACATTTTTAACGGGGAGCATCGGAGGGGGGGGGGGTGTCACTCGGAGTCACAACCTACATAGGAAACAGCGGGCCGTGAGGAAACACATTTTTTCGATGTTCGCGTCAATACACCGAATCCATTCCCTGAATCGGGGCCCTGACCCGCTCGAGTTGTTTCTAGAACTGGAACACTGCCTCAGCAGACCCATTATAGGACCTTAACATTTTTTTGGACTCCGCCTCTCCCCTCTTCCACTCCCCAAAAAGCTTAAAGGGGACGTGTGAATCCTATCCGTATCGGGTCAAAAAAAAATTCCTTGATTTTTTCGAACGAAACTCACCCTTTAGGGTTTTTCATGCGAGAAATTTATGATTTTGATGTTATTTGCGATTTTGAGCTAGCTACGATCATACTGACCTTATTGACCAGTCTTTTACTCACTCTATCCTTTTACTCACTCTATCCTCAAGCTAACACCTTTTTTTCACCCTTTGACTCGCCCGGGTTGCTCTCTCTTTACCTAGCCAAATCTATCCATTTAAGTGCTTAGAGTCGATCTCTTATGGCCTCCATTTCCTTTCCTTCAACATGAGCCGTTTTCCAATCAATACATTGCTTTACTTAAGCTAAGAGGCGCGTGAGAAAAAATTTCTTTCGTCTTGAACGGATGTGTCCACTTTTTTGTTTGTGCCCATGGGGCAGACGAGATTCTCAGTCAAGCGAATATTATTTTTTATAAAAGGAAAATTTGATAACCGGGGGTATTTTTGAGTAACGCAATCTAAAGGGGAAGTTCCAACCAGGAAGAAATTTTTAAAAAAAAGACATTTCTAGGGTAAATTTTATGCGAAAAATCAATTGGAATAAGTTTCGAAGCGTGAAAATGTTTGCTTGACCCTGATTCAGGGAACGGAGGTCATGTATTGAAGCGAAAATTGAAGAATTTGGATTTTTAAACAAAAGAGACCCCTCCGAGGTAATTTTATGCGAGAAATTGATTGCGAATAACTCTGGATCATGAATACGTTTTCTTGACCTTGATTCAAGGAAAAATTTAACATTATTTGCAATCGATTCCTCGCATAAAATTATCTCAGAAGGATCTTTTTTATTTAAAAATCTAAATTTTTGGATTTTCGCTTCAATACATGACCTCCGTTCCTTGAATCAGGGTCGAGGAAGCATTTTCACCCTTCGAAACCTATTCCAATCACATAAAATTTACCCTAGACGTATCATTTTTTAAATTAAAAAAATTTCTACCTGCCCATGGTTTGAATCCCTCTCAAGACGAACAATCAGTTTTAAAATCCGTGAATTTCTTTTTTTATATATTTTTGGGTAAAGTTAATTTCCGCCGCGAATGGGAAAAAATTCCGGGGGCGATGGTCAAGTGGTCCAAGGCGCCGCCCGTCCGATCTGGCAAGTTAAGCAACGTTGGGCCCGCAGGTTCGATCCCGCTAATGCAAAAATTTTGATTTTCAAAAAAATTCTTTTACAAACAATGGAGCAAAAAAAATTTTTGCACTAGCGGGATTGAACCTGCGGGCCCAACGTTGCTTAACTTGCTAGATCGGACGGGCAGCGTCTTGGACCACTTGACCATCGCCCCGAACTTTTTTCCATTGGCGGCGGAAACGGACTTTACTGGAAATATTTCGATTCTTCTCTTATATAGCGCATTTCCATCCATTGTAAGTAAAAAAGTGCATTTTTGTGAAAATTTTTGTAATAGTTTAGCCAGGGGGCTATAGCCTCCCCCTCCCCAAATTTTTGCAATGGCTTAGTTAGTCGCAATCGATTTTTCTCCTAGAAATTACTCTAAAGAGTCGATTTTTAGAAGAAAATCGGAAATTTTTTTTGATTTTTCGAGAATAGGCTATAAATGTTATTTCCCCTTTAACTCTGATTAATAATTAAGCAAATTTAGACCTCAAAATGCCAATCATTCCACAATACACCTTAAAATATTTCGATGGTATGGGTCGTGCGGAAACTATCCGGCTAATTTTTGCAGCCGCTGGCGTCAGCTATAAAGATGAGCGTATTCCCAAAGAAAAATGGCCGGAAATAAAGAATTGTAAGTACCCCAAGTCCCAATTAACTCTTATTAATAATTTTACCTTAAACCATAATTTTCAAGTTTTCTAGCAACCCCTTTTGGACAACTGCCGGTTTTGGAGATGGATGGGAAATTTTTGGCTCAATCGCATGCTATTGAAAAGTTTCTGGGGAGAATGTTTGGTAGGAAATTTAATTTTTTTATAGTCAATTTTGGTTAATCTGCTCAAACTATTATGCAAATTTTGAACAACGTTCAATCTGGATGAAAATTCGAAAAGACCCAGAAACGTCCATTTTTTACATAAAAAACTAAAAATTTTGATTTTCGCTTCAATACACCGACCCTGAATCAAGTTAAAGAATCATTTTCATGCATCGGGAATGCGCGCATTCGATTCGCCGCATAGAAAAATCTCTACAGGGGTCATTTTAAAAAAATATATAAACTTTTTTCCGATTTTGAACCCTGTCATTTTGGGTCGCTAATCCGAACTAGTACCGGTATTTTTTATACCGGAAAGTGCCCAGCAGTATTATACTAGTTTTGAAGAAAAATCAATTTCGCAGTCCTAAAACGTCCTTTGTGAGCTATGCTTGCATCACTTTTTTTGGGCAGAGTACATAAAATATGTATAGGTTTAAAAAATTCATTTTTTAGGATTGATGGGTGCTGACGACTGGGAAGCGGCCAAAATCGATGAAATTATACTGGCTTTAGAAGACGTTCATCAAAGCCTTCGACCATGGTTTATAGAGCAAAATGAAACTAAAAAAGTGCGTATAGACCATTTACTGGGGGGGGGGGGGGGAACTTCTCCAAAAAGGCCGATTTAAACATAAAGAAGACCCGAGATTTTTAAAAAATTTTTTGCCCACTAGAGAGGGGCACCTGCCCCCTCCTCCAGTGGCCAAAAATTGTCACATCTTGCCTACGCCACTGAACCCCCAGCTATGCCACTGATTCGAACTTTGGGGAATGGAGCATTCATAAAAAACCAAAATCCTAGCCAATAGACCACATGCTCCACCAATGTCGAATTTCACTTTTTCAATTTTTACGATTTCTAAACAATTTAGATCGAAATATTCAAAGGCATCGTTGCCGACTCAATCGATCCATTCCTAGCTCGAGTTACAAAAATCCTCGAAGAAAATGACAGAACGCATCTGGTCGGAAAAGAGGTATTCAAACAAACATCTACAGGGTCATTCAGCACAATCTCCCTCTAAAGGGGAGATTGTGCTGAATTTGTCGCACGTGATTTAGGCTGCGCGCTAAACGTTTTGAACAGGTGATCGAGACACTAAGGTTTTTATAAAAAGTGATAAAATTAAAGTTATGCGCTAAGGACTTAGTATGCGCTAAGGAATTTTTTGAGCTATCGCTCGACCCATTTGGACACATTTTTAAAAAATCGAATTTTCTTGTCAATATACAAACCAATTCAAACGAGGTCGAGACTCCGTCTCGAACTTGAGACTCAGTTCGAGACGTTTATCGTCTCAATTCAGTTGTAATTCGAGACGTTTAGCACGTAGCCTTAATCGCGCGACGAAAAGTCTAGCCAGGCCCTAACGAAAATTGAAACAAAATTTTAGCTATCCGTAGCAGATTTGGGCGTGTTCCAGTTCGTTTGGTTTTTGAACAATAAATTGCTCCCCGGTCACTTGAAAAGGTATGCAGTGCTAGAAACGTTTGCGAAGAAGACCGAGCATTTACCAAAAATTAAAGAATGGATCGACAAGCGTCCGAAAACTGATTTCTAATTTTAAAAACTGGGATGTGGTAAACAATTGTGATTGTAGTTTATTTATATCGTATAGTGTTTAAATTATTATTTAATAAAATCTAGTCAGCAAAGAGGTCTTCAAACCACATTACAGCCAAACTTCCGGTTTATGACACTCAGCGGGGAACGTAACGACCACACAGGGATGCCGGTGGGAAAATTTGGTATATAAAAAAAACTGAAATTTAAGAAATTTTCATGAAACCTTCGTACAACACTGATATTTTTATTTATTTAAAAATTAGTCATCCATAAAAAGTAAAAGTGAATAGATAATCTGGTGGGCAGCAAGGCGAGAATTTTGCAAAAATTAAAGGATCAATCCACGCGGAAAAAACACTATAAAAAAGTTAAATATTCGAAAAGTTCATGAACAATGGAGCATTTTTTGTTTTTACGGTAACCTCTGAATCGTTATAGCTACCGAGATAATTGCGTTTGAAGTTGGCGATTTTTGAAATCTCTGTGTATTACAACGAAAACATGAACGCAGTGAAAATTCGTCCCTGAATCAATAAAAGTTGTGCGTATTAACGCGAAAATTCAAATTTGTTGGCAGTTTTCGTAAGGGATCGTTCAGATATTACATTATATATTTTTTTACCCCATGTTATCAACTTTTGTGGAGAGAGCTTACCATCCCCCACATGATACCGTAGTATCTGGATGACCCCTAAGTTGATGAAAAACGAAATTTAAAAAAATATTTTCGCGTCAATACACACAACTTTTATTGATTCAGTGACGAATTTTCACTGCATTTATATTTTCGTTGTAATAAACAAAATTTCAAAAATCACCAACTTCAAACGAAATTATCTCAAAATCTACAACGATTCAGAACATGCCGTAAAAATAAAAAATGCTCCATTTTTCATGAATTTTCCGAGTATATAACTTTTTAATAGTTTTTTTCGAGTGAACTGGCCCTTTAAAGAGATCTAATATGAGATAAAGATCAGTATCGTATCCGTTCCTCGAGGAGACCAACAAGTTTTTTCTATCCCTCCCTCTCACAAAATATGATTCTGGATACGCTACTGATAAAAATAAGCTCAAAATAAATAATAGATTTTATAATTCGAAGCCTAAAGGACTAGTGCGGTCGGAAAAAAGTTGTAATTTTTTATAATGGCAACTTTTTTGCAAAAATTCAATTTTTAGCAAAATTCATGAAAAATGGAGCATTTTTTGCTTTTACGGCATACACTGAATCGCTAACGGTTTCGAGATAATTGCATGTGAAGTTGGCGATTTTTGAAATCTGTGTATTACAACGAAAACATGTACCAGACAGTTTTTTCCCTGAGTCAATAAAATCTGTATATTGAGAAGAAAATAATTCAAACTCCTTGAACATTTAGAAAAAATAAATACAGTATTTTTTATAACTCGATGAGACGAATAAAAAGTACACCAAAATTATCAAATTTTAAAATTATTTTGGGTTATTGAAACGAAAACATTTGAAATTTTCGTTTCAATAATCCAAAATAATTTTAAACTTGGATAATTTTGGTGTCATGTTATTCGTCTCATCGAGTTGAAAAAAAGGCTTTATTTATTTATTTATTTTTCTAAATGTTCAAGGAATATGAATTATTTTATTCTCAATATACAGATTTTATTGATTCAAGGAAAAAATTAACAGGTACATGTTTTCGTCGTAATACACAGATTTCAAATTTCGCCAACTTCACACACGATTATCTCGAAACCGTTAGCGATTTAGTGCATTCCATAAAAGCAAAAAACGCTCCATTTTTCATGAATTTTTCGAATTTTTATAAAAAATGACAACATTTTAAAATTTCCGACCGGACTCGTCCAAAAATTTTCACGAAAAAATTCCATTTTCCAAGAATTTTCAGCTTAAAAATTGCTGTTCTTAATCTGGAAAATCATCAGAAAATGACAATTTTTTATTGAAAAAAATGATGATTTTTGGTGAAAAGATGGAAAAAAAACATCTTCGTTGAAAAATTGTAAAACTTATAGGTTAGCACCTAAATCATCTAGCACTAATTTGTTTATAAAATAAATTATTGGTACTCTTAAAGAAGAGGGATCCAAAATAATTTTTTTTAAATTTTTTCTGAAAATGATTCCTATAGGGGTAATTTTATACAGGGAATCGATTATGCACATTCTCGAACCCTGAAAATGTTTCCTTGACCCTGATTCAGGGAAGGGATTATGTGTAACAAAGCGAACATGAACTAAAATTCTAATTTTCGCAGAGAAAACAGCTTTTTGGGGGTTTTTTAGACGGGGAATCCAATTTTCATGCATTATCAAAGCATGAAAATGCTTGCTTGACCCTGACCCTTAGCACCTAGGGGTTCAGGCGTCTACGTGCTTAGACACAATATGCTTAGACTCAGGATACTTAGGTGCTTAGGTGTCTAAATCCTTAGGCGCTTAGATCAGATTGAAGTAAGCATTTTCATGCTTTGATAATGCGCACAATTGATTTCCCGCCTAAAAAACCCACGAAAATTCAAATTTTAGTTCATTTTTGCTTCGTTACACATAATCCCTTCCCTGAATCAGGGTCAGGGAAGCTTTTTTCAGGAATGCACACACCCGATTCCCTGCATAAAATTACCCTTATAAAGGTCATTTTCAGAAAAAAAATTATCACGTTATTTTGGGTCCCTCTCCTTTAAGAGTACCAAAATATTTATAGCACCTAACGCAAATTAGATAAATCCCTATACGAATCCACACAAGCCCTAACATCATCCCTATACTCATCTTGTTGTTGATTGTTGACTTGTACATTTGGAACTGGAAGTCTCCTTCCACCTGGCGACTTCCTCGCCAATAACGCACCAACCTGCGGAAGCACTGAACGTCCTTGTTGCATGGCTTGTTGAAAATACAAATGCTGCATGAGTCGAGCTTGTGCCTCATTCATTGGAGTTTGAGCGTAGGCAACATTTGGTTGAACAACAAAAGCTTGTGGGTTGGTCGCTTGATGGAAATTGCTAGTTGAAGGTTGAGGCGTATTTGTGATAGAAGTGATTGTTGGAATGATTTGAGCAAATGTTGTAGGCATGTTTGGCATAGAAGTTGCTGGAGGTAAAAAGTTAGGAGGTGTGGTAGTTGGTGGATTTGAGATGGGTTGCATGGGTGAGACGTAAAAAGTGGCAGTTGCTGTAGTTTTCTTACTTCCATTGATGTCTGCAAGAGAAGGATATATTTTTTTGTTTCTAAGGTAGATAAATGGCCTACATGAGGATTCCTCCCCCCTAACTTTGATTTTGGGGATGCCTAGTAGTAAGGAGTGGTAGGGGAACGATCTTGAGTTTTTGTTAAAAAATCGAAATTTGGATAAAAATCGAATTTTGGCCAAAAAATCAAATTTTTACAAAAAATCAAAATTTTCTTTTGTATCTCTCTCCAACTAATTTTTTAGCCCCTCTTCCATATTTTTAATCATTTTTATTTCCCATACCTTCAAATTTGACTTTCTTATTTGCCCGCGAATCTTTATTCTTTCTAACTTCTTTAACCACCATAATATCATCGTCTTTTGGCTCCGGCTTGGGCTTTTTCAAATTCATTATACGATCTTCATTCATCCCTTTCATAGTAGCATTTAAGCTTGATGAAGGAACATTTTCTTGCAACGGTCGTTTTTTAGCCGCCATCTTATTTGTATCCTTAGGATCTTGCACACTAGAACTCGGTTTGCTAGTATCGGCTGCCGGTCTAGGGACTTCACCGCTTTCGGATTGCGTTCTTCTAGGCACTTTCTGTTTTTCAAGATTGTTTAATTTTACAGCATTTTCGAAATTTTCCAAATTTGCGTCAGATTTAGCCAGTTCGTTAGTTGAAGATTTGTTGGATTTCGAGGTGCAATGAAGACACTTTCGATTTTTCATTATTTCCATAGTTGTTAGATGAGTATTTCGGAGGCTTTCATAGGCATCTGAGAGTTTTTGGTGCTAAAATTTGTTTATTTCCAAACAAAGATTTTGACCATTGGAAGGTACCCCTACCGTAGGGGTATACACCCAAAGGAATCCGCGCAAAGACAAATGTATTTAATTGGTTATTACCTACTAAACAATATACCTGCCCTCAATTTTATACTCTTTTTAAAAATAAAATTTTACCTCTCCCGTCACCATATTGACCATGTTTTCCGCATGTTCCCATTTTTCTTGAAGTTTCTTGCTCTGAAAATTTAAATCGTTATACAATTCTATTTTATAAATTATTAGATACAGTTCCTAGGACAACGCGTTATTTATTTCAAAAAAGTAAACTATGTTCCTAGACCGACGACGCTCTCCGCTATCGCTCTGCACTTGGAGCGCCTGCGGCATTCTACGCTATAGAGCTGCAATTCATAGCGCCTGCGACATTCTACATTACCGAATGCAATTGGTAGCGCTTATGGCGCTCTACTCTACCGATTTGCACTTGGGAGCATACATGAGCAGCACCCCAGGTGGAATTTTCAAAAAAACCCACAACCCTCACTTGGATCAAATTTGTTTGGATTTCATTTGGATCAAAAAGTAGGCGACCAAGAAAAAAGATAATTATGCTGCTCCAAGCCTACTTTTCGACGATTGTCTCAATTTGTCGGCCTTCCGACCCACATTTTACTTCCCCCTCCCCAATCCCGACCCACAAGCCTCCCTTAACCCCGACCAACAAGATCCCGTAAAAAAATAGGGCAGGAAAAAAGTTAGTCCTCACAGACACACACATGCAGATTTCCCCTTGAAATAATAAATACCTGCTCTTTTGATACCAATAAATCGGCAATTACTTCATTATTTATTTCTGTTTGAATCTCCTGAAATTGGAATTTTCTATGAAACTTCGGACAACTTTTTTATTTATACCTTTGTATCCGAGTTTTTATCGAAAATGGCTGCCATATTTTCCAAGTTGATCTCTGTTTGTAACCCCTAAAATTTTTTGTCAATTGGATAAAGTGGCATTTCCAGATCTCATAATGAGGGAGCAGTGGCGTAGGTGTAATGAAGGCATCGCAACAAGACCAATTCGAATAATCTTTTCACCGTTTTAATGTGACTGTGTATTAGCGCGAAAACCCTGGAGGAGGGAATTCAGAAAGATACTCTGATTGAGCAAAAAAGTAAAATAAATTTTACCTGTTCTACAACTTTCTTCTTCTTTTCCACTTTTTCTTCAGCAATATCCGTTTGAATTTCCTATAAGAGAATCTTAAGATGGAATAACTTTTTTTTATTATACCTTTTCTGCACAAGATTTGGCTGGCTTCACTTGAACCGATGCCTAAAAATATATTTATCCAAATAAATTAACTATAAAATATTGTATACCTTTAATTTTTCATCAAATCCTTTTTGAAGCTCAACTTCTCTTTGTGCAAATTCCTCTTTTAGCTGCTTTTCCAGAGCTTCTAATAAAGGCCGAACTCGACTTTCCTGTTGTGCTCGTATCTCGTTTTCTCGCTTATCGTAGAGCTTTTTTTGCTCAGCCAATTGCGATTTTAACTTTTCAACTTCTTTTGCTGCGTCTTTCATTGTATTGAGCTGAAAATTTGGGCAGTTTTTATTTTTAGTGGAAAAAATGGTACTTACCCAAGGGCGTCCTATGGGGGGGGGGGGGGACCCGCTGTAGTCTTTTTTTAAATTTATTTTACTAATGCCAATGTACCAACATTTTTTAGAAAAAGAAATGATAATGTTGTTGATGGATTCAAATACTTATTTTCTGATGAGCGTTTATTACGAAGTTATTACGAATGTTCTCATTGGTACCTATTCCGGCCGAAAAAAATCATGAGGATTCCTCCATATGATTTGACTAGCCGAAGACCGGCCAAAAATTACATAAAAGCCCTTTGTGATTTTTTAATTTTTGAAAATTTTTTTCAAAAATATCAATTTTTTAGAAAAATTTATCCATTTTTAAACATGTTTTTATCAATTTTTCCGTTAAAAAATTTTTTAGTGGTTCCCCCCCCCCCCATCCCTGGGTTTTGGGACCACCACTGTATTTACCTCATTTTTAAAATTATTGATGGTTGATATCTTCTTGACAATCACTTTGTTTTGTTCTTGAAGCTGAAAAGAAGGGTATAGAAGGATAAAATTTTGAAAATTCGAGTTTTTGCCCCTTAATCATCCAAGATTTGGATGCCTCAATGATTCTATTCACCACGGACAGCTGAGTCGAGCGGCATGACTCTTTTTTTAAATTTCCTCTAATTTTAGCACAAGACAACGGTCAAAACTAAATACAGTTGATTTTCCTGCGAGAATTCGAATTTTAGTTTATTTTCGCTTCAATACACCAACCCCTTCTCTGAATCAGGAAAGTGTTTTTAAGGTTCAGCAACAATCGATTTTTGCGTAGAGAACCTGGTGCGTCAATTTCCTGTAGAACTGAAAACTTATTGATCAACCTTACATGTGTTTTTAGCTTATCAATTTCCATCTCCTTAGCTTTGATCACAGCTTCTTTTTCAATCGTATCTTGCACATAGCCCTTTATTTCTTTATCCTTATCTTCGACTTTCTTATTGGCTTGCTCGATCTTTAACTTGAGATCTTCGATCTCTGCGTGAAGACAAGTTTTAGCTTGTTCCACCTAAATTTTTGTCTTTTAATTTTTTGTTATTGTAAAATAGAACCATACATAATCCCCCAAAAACTATACCATGTCTAATTGATGTTTGTAATAAGAACGGCCTTGGATATCGTTGTTTCGAGCCGTCTCGCATTCTCGCTTCCACCACTCCTTTTTATGTATAAGCTCTCGGATTTGATGCTGTAATTGTTCCGTAGCTGCTTTATATTCTTCGATCTAAATTTTTATTGATGGATATGAGGATGTATTTTCCCGATAACTGAAAAAGTTCGCCGATTGCTCAAGAGAAAGTGTCGCAACATTCATCGATTGAGGGAGGGTTTGATTCCTGGAGATCGAGAATTTTTTATCAAACCAAAAAAGTTGTTAAAGAAACCCCTTAAATTACACGAAAAAACTTTTATTTTTTGATTTTGATCTATATAGGATATCTGTTATCACAGAAAATCGTATTTTAAACAACTTTGACTTAATAAAATTACCGTTTTATCTACAGTTGCTGTCGACTCGCTTGTAGTTGCTTCAGAAATAGAAGCTTCAATAGTAGGCGTACTAAAAAAAGACATATTGGGTATTTATGGGAACTTAAAGGGGGTACAGTTCGAGACCGGATGTCGAAAAAAATTTTTCTCCAAATTGGCTAATTTTTGATACTCGGGGGTTTTCGGGCACGGCGTAAGTTTCGAATTCCAAAAAAATTTTCATGACCCCCTATCGGGACAGTGGTGAAAACATGTTACATGTTTTCACCACTGTCTCGATAGGGCGTCATGAAAATTTTTTCGGAGCTTGGGACTTGCACCAATCGATTTCTCTTGCCCGAAAACACCCGAGTACTAAAAATCAGCCAATTTGGAAAAAAAATTTTCGAGATCCGGCACCCCCCCCCCCTTTAAGGCCAAAAAATAGAATTTATCATTTTTTACCTAACATCAATAGAAGAGGGTCTATCTAAATCAGCAAAATTTAAAGTGGCGACTTTAGCTCTTTTTCTTGGATCTTTTAAGCTTGTGTGCAAAGCAGCATTTGGTGTCGTAACTTGGTTTTCTTCGTTTGCTAGTTTATTAGATGGAGGTGAAAACGCTAAAAAATCGAAAATTATATCAAAAGTTGAAAAAACATAAATACATCCATCTGTCGCAGTCACTAATTGTCCATTCGACGAAGTATCATTAAGTTGTTGTGGTGGAACTGGAGGAGTCATGCAAATTTCCATATTTTCCGTTAATGCTGCTCCAAACGGATTTTCTGAATACAATGGAGTTTTCAACGGTGATAAAATTGCCACTTGGAAATTTCCAGCGTTTGATGAAGATGGCATGTCAAGTTTTGCTAGCTGTGGTGCAGAAATCGAAGTTTCTTCTGCCTC
>JAQGBS010001415.1:0-15805 GCA_034698545.1 Acrobeloides obliquus | reverse complement strand
AAATTGATTCGAATTTTCGTTACTATGGCCACCCTTCATTCAAGACTGGTTCGAGATTTCAAGACATCGTCTCTTAACACTTAACCCCTTAGTGCCGGCTGTCCATATATGGGACAAGATTTTGAAATCTGTATATCTCCTCCAATATAATGTTTACAACTAGAGAAACAAAGAACGGACCTATAGGGACTTTCTTGCCAACCCAATAGATACCGAGGATCTGCATTTTGGGGAAAAACTTCTACTTCAAATGAAATTACACTGAATAAAGTCGAGATCCAAATGACAGGGACCGGTTGTTTTCAATCTTAAACTTAATGTTTGCTAAAGTCAATCCTTTATTTTAAAAATGATCATTTATTAATGTAAAATATTGTAAAAATAAAAAATATTGTTAAAGGACAGCCCAAAAACTATCCCATTGAAAGAATAAACTCCAGTTCCCCGATGAATGAAATTTGAAAGATTTTTTCTTTCTTTTAGTTTCTTAGATTCACGAACACTTTATTTCGATAATGCATGATGATGTTCCAAGCTCTACTGATAGTCGAGTATGGGAAGTTGTATTGTTCTTCAATTATTCTTTTAAGATCCCTCTTCTTGCGAGGAAAAGATTTTTGCTGAACTAGATAATTAAATAGTGGGCTTAGTTCTGGATCGATGACTTCTTTTGCTGCAAAATTGTAGCACATTTTGAAATGCTCTTCATTGGGTAGCTTGATTGGATTATTTATATGACTGATCAAATGTTTTTTCTGGGCTAAGTTATTAACATGTTCATTTTTGCCCTTTTCTTCTTGTATTTTTTTATTGATTTCATTTGATTTTTGTTGCCAAAAATTCCATGCTTTACTCAAAAGTTTATCATCTGTATCATTAAGATTCAAAGTATATTTAACATAGTTGGACAACGATTTTTTAGTCTTGATAGCATGTAGATTAAGAAAACTTTTGCTTAGTATAGGTTCGATGTCCGGATGGGTTAATCTGGCCAATTTTAGCACTTTTTTGGCATGTTTTCTGAATAGCCATAGATGAGCTCTTCTGTTCTCTTGGTTGTTGATAATTTTTGGGACTTTGTCAAGGCCGTTTTCTAGATCTTTTGGAGTATTTGTATCTTCTTGATTAGAAGTTTTATCGTATTCTTTTTCCCAAACGTTCCATATATGACGTATAACTTTTTCATCTAGACTCATATGTTTTTTCTCCAATAGCTTCTTGAAAGATTCTTCACTCTTAGCATAAGGAAGTTGCAAAAAGATCTTTTCTAGCATGATAGCAACATCAGGGTGGGCTAATTTAATGTTTTTCAAGGCCTTTTTGGCATTTTTTGTATTAATTTTCCTTTCTACCTTCTTAAGATTCTTAAGCTTGATTCGATTTTCTTCTTTTTGAGAGATAGTCAATATCGAGTTGAAATTTAATGCTTGGGAAAGAAGATTTTCGCCATTCAAGCCATTTATTTGCAAATCAAAATATGCTCGGATATATCTAAAAACTTTCATAGATATCACAATTCTAGAAAATCTTTACTCTTCCATAACATAAGCATATTCTACGACCACAGGGATATGATCACTTGGTACAAATTCATTGGGAAATCCAATAATCCGGTTATTTATATACCATCCATCATCTATAGGCCCAAGAACTTTTAGACATAGCAAATCCGGAGTAGAAAAGATATAATCAAGCGTATCTTTAAATCCTGTCCTAAAGATCTTTGTATAAGGGCAGTAAAAATAAAATTTGAGATCCACAGATATTTAAAAATAAACACGTTTGAGTCATCTAGGTGTGGAAAAAAACAATTCATCGGGAGTGGGGATTGAACGATGAATGTTTTGAACCAGGTTTCTATAAGTCCTGCTGTAATCCTGTAAAAAAGTTTGAATATCAACTTTTTGTAAGATAACATTTTGAAAAAAACCTGAAGTTACTATCGTGCTCTGTGCATGAAAAAATAGTAGTACACAAAAATTTTCAAATTTTAAAAAACACAAAAAGAAGAATCCACAGTGGGATTTGAACTGGACGGCCCAATGTTACTTAACTTGCCAAATCGGATAAGTTAAATTGCTAGTGAAATTTGCAACACATTATGTACTACCATTTTCGTGCGCCGTGGAGTGGACACACATTTCGGTCCTCACAAAAATTTCTTTTTGCTGTCCTTTCTAATCTTTAACATACCAAAAATTTGTAAAAGGCACATATTCTTGCGATAAACTGTCTAGTTTAAGCCCATGTTTGTAGAACCTTGGATCGTCCGAGTTACTTAAGAAATCTAGATAATTTTTTCCAAGAAATGGTCCTAATTCTTTATTTGTCCGTAAACAGTAGCCTTTAGTGATATATGAAAATAGGCCTAAATTTGGATGTTTTGTTAGAGTATGGAATTTGTTCGAAATATAACTACATAGGGACGTTAAATAAAGTTTTCTGAAAAAGAATATACCGTATTTTCTCTAATACAACCCCCTTTAGAGATGGATAAAAAAATACAATCCCCTCCTAATAGACCCCACCTCAAAATTGCTATTCTCTTATCAAAACGTGCAAAGTTTGTGTGCTTTGGAGGATTAGTTATAACTTTTTGAGTTACGGAATTTTAAACAAAAACGTTAACGATTTTCCGACTATATGATTTTCCTTTTAAAAACGATTCCCAAACATCTTTTTGTTTTGATTCCATTTTTTGTTTGCTAATAAAATTATGAGTTTAAATGTTAAGAAAAATATAAATGGTTGAAACTAAAAAGGTACGACGAGGATTTATCATAAAGGAAAAATTAGAAGCGATCAGATACGCTAAAGCCAATTAGAAAAGAGAAGCTAGCAGTCATTTCAAAGTAGATAAAAAGTGCATTACAAATTGGATGAACAAAGATAAGGAAATGAGGTAACTAATGTTTGTTTTTTATTTTGCTACTTTTTTAGCAACCCATTTTCAGTGAATCCTTAATAACATTTTTAGTGAATTGATTTAAGGAGAACATGGCTTGAAGGATTTCTTAGCCGGCATAACTTTTTTTTGTGCACGCCGACCCCTGTTTGTCAGAAGCCACCGGTAAAGTATGAACAGAAGATTGTCGACTTCATCATCAGGTCTGTGGAATAACGAATGTAGTTGACAGCTCCGAAGACGATGAAATACTTTGCTTCAAGACAAATGAAGCTATCCCAACAGGAAGAATTCTATTGCAGCAAGCTCGCTTGGTCAAATAGATAGCCTTATAAATCTTTTTGATGAAGTCGATTTGTTACAAGAGAATGGTTACCTCAGCGATACTTTGTTAGCTTCGGATTAGTTTTTATTGTTTCCTTTGTTCTATTTTATTTGTTATTCATAATTGCTACTGTTAAAAAAATAAAATTTTTTTACATGTTTAGAATTTTGTTGAAAAAGTTGTTGAAATTTGTACAAAAATTTTCAAAAAATTATAAATGAATACCATTATGCTCAAAAATTTTTTTCAAAATTTAATCGAAAAATATAACCACTCCCTCTAATACAACCACCTTTAGAGATAGATCGAAAAATACAACTCCAGGGGTTGTATTAGAGAAAATAAGGTACGCTGGCATTTCTACACGCATTTAAGCAACTTCTCAACTCTAAATATAAGTTTACTTGACTTTGGAGTCGAATTGAAATCTCCGGCAATTATCATAGGAATTTTTTCTTCATTTATTTCACCATTTTTTGCAATAAAACATCGAAATTTTTTCAGCTCAGACAAGAGAATCATTGTTTGAATGAGTTTAACCTCGGCAAACTCTGGATTCCAATAAATATGAGTTCCACAAAATATAATAGGAATTTTGTATAACTCAACTTCTTTGGGGTTTTCTAAATTCGATGAGATGAATATTTGTTTTTATTACCCTGATTTTTCAAGACTTTTTTCAAATAAAACGACGCAGCTAGTGCCAACTCCGTTCTATAGATCCTATCAAATAGTTCTTTCGGTAGGAACTTTTGGAATCGTTTTCGTACTTGTTTCAAAAAACTGATACGCTTTATCTTGTCAAGTTGAAATCTGAAAATTTTCCTCAAAGTTATATAGAAAAATTACTTGTCTTTATTCCAAAACAATGCACAACCATCTTTATTATTTTTGTCTTTCTTTCGACTGTATGGAGATTTTTGTTTTTGAAAATAGGTAGAATCGTAATTTTTTAGTTCCAACTTTAGGTCTTCATACATTGCAGGTTCCACTTCCTAAAGGAGATAGTGGTGAGCATATATTACCAACGGAGGGGGACTGTCTCCCCCTCGTGTAGCTAGCATCGAGCCAAAAATTAAAGTTCATATAGCCTCGTAGTGGCGAAGCTGAGTTGAGACTTTGATTCCAAGTCTCAAGGCTATATAGCCAAGCCTCGGGATATAACCCAAAACATAAAAGCTATATAACATTTTTTAAATATTGTAAATGGGTGTCGACCTTTTTTTGGTCGATATCATATAGCCTCGAGGTAGCTTGTTCCCCTTCCTTGTTCATGTATGGTGATGAAGGAAAAATTCAAGAACATTTAAAGACAAATTAGAAGGAAAATTTTGGGAACGAATTTTCGAACGTTTTTCTTTTAGTTTTCGAATTTTTTGTCAAAACTTCCTCGAATTTCAACCAACCATTACTAACAATGAAATAAAAAACGAATTTACTTGAAATGCCATCAAGTCAGGCGAATAATCAAGCACTTGTTTAATTATTAAACTTTTCCGATAACCCCAAGAAAGAACTTCATCAATACAATAATAATATTTGTCACGTTTAGCATGTTTTGTATCTAGCAGATTATAGGTACAAACTCGAAATTTCACTAAGATATTTAATATATGGAAAATCTCATAAAACTTACAGTTTTCATGAAATTCCTTCCCTTCATCTAATGTTATCCAATGGCGTTGTGGATGTAAGGATTCTGCGGGTGAAATATTGATCGAAATAGACATTTAAAGATGAAAAATTGACTACTTTTATTGATTGGAAAGAAAAATAATATCGACGAAAAATAAAGGTCTTATCAAAAAGAATCAACCTTAAGAACACTCTCCAATGATTCATTGATATTTTCATCCAAAATTTCAAAAAAATTCAACAAATCCTCAAAGACCCTCTAGATTGATTTAATAATCACCCCATTCCCTAATCAGGGTCAAGCAAGCGTTTTCAAGGTTCGGGAATGCGCGCAATCGATTTCTCGCATCAAATTACCCCTAAAGGGTCACTTGTTAAAAAAATTTTCAATCCGGCTCTAAGTTGGACCCCCCCCCCCCTCTATTTAACAAATTGGAAAAAGTCTTGATATCAATTAACGCCTATCTTATATATGAATACACTGTTTTTAAGAATAAAAAGAGCGAATAGTTCTCTAGCTTCATCTGAAATTCGTTTCCGTTAAGCCAGTTTTGCAATGATCAAAACATCTGATCTAAACCGTTGGACCGAGATCTTTCTACCCCACAATAGCCCAATATTTTTTCACCAAAATTGAGCAAACAAAAATGAATTCTTTTCACGTCTTCCACCGTTGTTCACGCATGCAAATCATGAATATCTTTCCATATAATTTTCTATAGAAAGATATCCGGGTATGCAGTTATCTGGATATCATGGTATATCCCCTGGACACCTAAATTCCTTTTGCTAGTCTGCTCATAGTTGTCGAATGTTTTTTTAATATTTAACGCAACATCCCTCCAGCGTATTGATTGCTTAATAATAAGAATTTTTTAAAAGAATTAACTAGTCGCAATATTTGATCAACTTTGCTTAAAGCCTTTGAGTTAGTAAATTGCCTGGTGCGCTCTCTTCATTTTCAACATGAATAATACAGGTAAAATTATAAAAATGTTATCAAAAATATGTTTAAATTTAGTCGATTTCCGTGCTATATACCATGTTAATGATATCCTCTGTACTTCATTAACATTAGTTGCAATTTAACCCTTCTTTATTTGATCATAAAAAAGATTCCTAAAAAAAATTGAAAACTGGACATACTAAATCTTATGGTTCCGATGGTTTTTTTAATATAAGCTTTTTTTATTTATTATACATAATTGTTGGTTAAAAAGCATTTGCTCTAGTAGAGCATTATTTCTTGAAACAAATAAATTACTTTTTTTATTAATAATTCAATTTACAAAGTCATAAGAGCATGATATTGATACTATACGAAAGTAAATATAATATATGGAGATCAAGCCGGAATGAAATCACAGAGAAAATAATGACTAGAGTACAGTATCGAGCTAATTTTTGGTTTCCGATTTTGGACCTTTCGGTTTTGGCTTTGCTAAAAAGTCGGTTTTTTGTAAACAAATTCGATTTTTCTACATAATTTTTAAAATTTTTTATTTCATTTTCCATCATTTTTGGAATTTTAGCAATTTTTGATAGTTTTGTTGATTAAGAAATCATTTTTTAAGCAAAAATCTTCAAGCCTCAACATTTGCATAGTTTAGGTTTTCCGCGTTTGATTTCGATACCGAACTCTAATCATGACAACAAATATACAGTTTTTAGTGCATTAAAACATCATATATAGCAGAGCTAATCGGAACTAGTCTAACGATTTGGACAGAAAAAACAAGATACGAAACTTTTGGAAATATGACAGCAACGGAACAAAATCAAATGAAATTTTTATACATTTAATTGATTGAATATACTGTAGAACTAGAAGTTTTTAGAGTAAAAATCTTTTTGATTATTCCAAAAAACGCAGTACGATAAGGTTTCATGAACCAAATTGTCACAATCGGATTGGCCAGAGGAATCCAAGCAATTGACAACCCAAACAATATCGACAGTTCTATTTGATCTGACAACGTAACTATAGAATACGTGAAAAACATGACTGGTATGAAAAATACCACCATTGGACCAACAGCCTAAACAAGCACTTTAACAACAAAAATCTGATTCTACTTGTGCAATTATAACTCTGGTTAATTGAGACTGCATTTCGCGTACATCTGCCGAAGCTGTTGCCATTTTCACCTTAAGATCTTTATAAATTTTTATGCTACACCACATGACAATCGCATATCCCCCGTTACAAATGACAAACATGTCAAACGCAGCAGTTCTGGTTGCTACCTAAAATTTTTTGTCAAAATTAACAAAAAAGGATTTACAATATTTCCAACAAATCCAGTTGAAAAATGGTCAACTCCGTTTTCAACAAACACATTGTGAAAAATAGTTTTAGCTTGTTTCAACTTCTCTTCTGTTGGATAGAACAAAACAGATTGATACCCCATATGAATAGTTGTAACAATTACTGGAATGATATAGAGTTTAAGATAGGAAAACTTTTTTATATCTTTGTTTCTAAATTTAGGCTTATCAAAAGTGTTTGCCAATCTTACTTGACTAACACCAAATAACGATACACAAATGGAACTGGGATCATTGCGAATGAAAGCGAGACGAAATAGAAAAACCAAAAGACAAAAATAAAGTTCAAAATAACTGGAACATCGGGAAAAAAGCTGTTGTTAACAACCATTTGAAATCCTTTGCTTGCAACCAAAATCTTAAAAAGAAGCTAAAACTAAAAAAATCTAAACTTACCGGTCCGCAGAGAACTATCGTACAAATTAGCAATAGATCAACGGCGCAGTTTTGTAGCAAAATCTTTCTGTATTCTCGCATTTCTTCAGGAGTCTTTTTTATGACCAAATAAAGCAGGGTTAAATTCGCAACTAATGTTATCGAAGTACAGAGGATATCATTAACATGGTATATAGCACGGAAATCGACTAAATTTAAACATATTTTTGATAACGTTTTTATAAATTCACCTGTGTTATTCATGTTGAGAATGAAGAGAGACCACCAGGCAATTTACTAACTCAAAGCCTTTAAGTGAAGTTAATTAATTTCGAGACTTGTTAGTTCCTCAAAAACATTCTTATTATTAAATTACATTAAGAACTTTTATATTGAACTATATTCTCTTGACGAGGAAATTTTTTGAGCATTCAAAAAGCCATGGCAACGAATATGAATTGAACTTGAAAAAATCTATTGAACTTGATGCCATTATAACCGACACGGAAGAAAAACAAACATAACTTCGAATGATGGTGAGATAAGGAAGTAGAAAACCGCACTAAACAATACATGCACAATTGCGCTTGGGAAATAGGATGAAAGAGATAGCCCAACCCCTTAAAAATGACAGTGCACATGACATAAAAATGAAAAAACGAATAATATTTTAATAAATAAATTTTTTGTGCCAAAAAATTTTCTCTGAGGGCCTACCGTATGTGACGCACAAAGAACGCTACAGGCCACGCACTCGGAACGAGCCAAGCTAGGCTTGGCTTGAGCTTATTCTTTAGTTCGGCCGGTGGCCGACCAATTGGAACATTCTACCTTTTATATCTTTAAATAAATTATAATAAAATTTTCAAATTCAAGTTTTCGTGTCAATGCACAGACTAGTTCAAACATTTTATTAGAGCGATGACATTTCAAAGTTTGAAAAAATCTTCAAAAAAAACAAATCGTTTTTTGGCCATAAAAATTTTTCCTTAAGTCCAATAAAAAAACCGAGGGCACCTGTGTTATGTAAATCGAGTATGCGGAATCGAATGGCACTATTATCATGACGTTGACCTTATTTATATAGTGTTTTCAGCATCATGACCTTGAAGAGGTAATGAAAACTTGTAGGACAAACTATTTTTGCAGGAGGTCCAATTGACTTGGGATATGGTGGATATTTATATATCCACCATAGACTCTCAAAATATGCGAAAACATAAGCCCGCTCGAAACTCCTTGGGGTATTTTGCCCTCAACCCAACTCCTGTGAAAATCACATGTTTGAACAGAAAGTCAATTTTCTCGGCTTGGTTATTGCCGTTGGTCAATGTTTATATACCAAAAGTTAGCCCGTGAGTAGAATTTTGCATTTTTCTTTTGTATAACCTCACTACCAGCTCCGTTTTATTATAGATATGTGTTAATTTACAAGTAAAAATTACTTTTTTATATTAATAATTCAATTTACAAGCGTGGCGACAGTTGAGGACGAGCACTTGAGGATGAGACATTTGAGGATGAGATATTTGAGGATGGCTATTTGAGGACGGGACATTTGAGGAACAAAGGTGGGGTATATTTCTTAGGCCCTAAATAGCACCCATCCCCAAATGCCTCATCCTCAAATGTCCGTCCTCAAGTGCCCGTTATCAACTGTTGCCACACTACAAAGTCATAAGAGCATGATGTTGATAATATATGGAAATAAATCTAATTTCTAGAAATCAAGCCGAACTGAAATCATAGAGAACATAATGACTAGAGTATGGTACCGAGCTAACAACTTTTTGGTTTCAGTTTTTGATTTTGGACCTTTCGGTTTTGCTAAAAAGTCGGTTTTTGGAAACAAAATTTTTGATTTTTCTACACCATTTTTTTCAATTTTCGTTTCATTTTCTATAATTTTTGATATTTTAGCAATTTTTGATAGTTTTGTTCATCAATAAATCATTTTTTAAGCGAAAATCTTCAAGCCTCAACTTTTTCCAGAATTTCGGTTTGCCACGTTCGGTTTCGATACCGGACTCTAATAATGACAACAAATATGACAGTTTTTAGTGAATTAAAATATTCGTTAGGCCTGTTCCGATATAGTAGAGCTACCGTAAAAATTCTAATAGAGCCCACTCTAGAGGGAAAAACATAAGGTAGCTCGAAGCTTGAAAATGCTTCCTTGACCCTGATTCAGGAAAAAAATATAAAATTTTCGTATTTTCACTTTAATAATCACTCTTATTTCTCTGAATCAGAGTTAAGGAAGCATTTTCAAGCTTCGAGGATGGGTGCAATCAATTTTTTTTAAATTACTCCTAGAAAAGTCATTTTTGTAAAAATTCAAAAAAATTTTTTCGGAAGTGCTGCTGCAAAGTTTACCTCCCTCTCATTAAAGAGACCGCCAACTTGTTTCTAAGTACTCAAACGTTTCCATTTTTTACTATAAATAAAATAGTGCTAGAAATTTGTGGAGTAAAATTCTTTTGGAGTTTTATTCTAAAAAGCGCAGTACGATAAGGTTTCATGAACCAAATTGTCACAATCGGATTTGCCAGAGGAATCCAAGCAATTGGCAATCCAAACGTCATCGTCAGAGCTATTTGATCAGACATCGTGACTATATAATACGTGAAAAACATGACTGGTACGAAAAAGACCACCATTGGACCAACAGCCTAAACAAGCACTTTAACAACAAAAATCCGATTCTACTTGTGCAATTAAAACTCTGGTTAATTGAGACTGAATTTCACGTGTTTTTGCTGAAGCCATTGCCATTTTCACCTTAAGATCTTTGTAAATTTTTATGCTACACCATATGACCACCAAATACGCCCCATTACAAATGACAAACATGTCAAACGCAGCAGTTCTGCTTTCCATCTAAAATTTTTGTCAAAATTTATAAAAAAGGATTTACGATTGTTCCAAGATATCCAGTTGAAAAATGGTCAACTCCGTTTTCAAGAAACACATTGTGAAACACAGTTTTAGCAAATTCCAATTTCTCTTCTGTTGGATAGAACAAAACAGATTGATACCCCATATGAATAGTTGTAACAATCACTGGAATGATATAGAGTTTAAGATAGGAAAATCCTTCTATATCTTTTTCTCTAAATTTAGGCTTATCAAAAGTGGTTGCCAATTTTACTTGACTAACACCAAATAACGATACACAAATGGAACTGGGATCAGCGCAAATGAAAGCGAGACGAAATAGAAAAACCAAAAGACAAAAATAAAGTTCAAAATAATTGGAACATCGGGAAAGAAGCTGTTGTTAATGACCATTTGAAATCCGCGGCTTGCAACCAAAATCTTAAAAAGAAGAAACTAAAACTAAAGGAATCTAAACTTACTGGTCCGCAGACAACTATCGAGCAAATAAGCAGTAGATCAATGACGCAGTTTTGTAACAAAATTTTCCTGTATTCTCGCATTTCTTCAGGAGTCTTTTTTATGACTAAATAAAGAAGGGTTAAATTAGCAACTAATGTTGTTAAAATACAGAGGGCATCGTTAATATGGTATATATACGGAAATCGACTAAATTTAAACATACTTTTGATGACGTTTTTATAATTTTACCTGTGTTATTCATGTTGAGAATGAAGAGAGTCAGCCAAGCAATATACTAACTCGAAATCTTCAAGCAAAATTGGTCAAATATCACGACTAGTTAGTTCTTCAAAAACATTCTTATTATTATGCTTTTTAAATCGACAGATTTTCCGGTTCAAAAGCTACAAATAATTAGTTCCTGTTTATTAACTAGCTCAATAAGACAAGGAAATCATCTAGCTACCGAATGTTTATGCAATTAAAAGGATAAAATATGGCTATATAAGATATGAAAATAGTGTTTGTAATAGAATGAAATGGGTACGCTTGTAATACTACAACGAATACATATTTTTACAAATAATTTGTTGTATGTTCGACAATTCAATTTTCGAAAAAATGGAAGCGTTTTTACGCAAAAATAACATCGCCAACGTGTTTCCCGCATCAAATTACCCCGAATAGGGTCATTTTGGAGAAAATTTCGAAAAATAAAATTTTTCGATTTTAGACCACTTTCAATGAGGTATAAGTAGCTCCGAAACTTTTTAGACGAGTATGGCATTTTGAACATTTGATTGGTGAGTATAAACTTCATGTTCTTGATCATCGAACGTGTGTTCTTTTGTGTCGAACTGTGTTCGGAAACTGTTTTGAACGGTTTCCGATAGTATTGTATTGTACCTAATTGTACCTTGTAAGCTAAAAAAGGTCACTGAACTTTTGTAACTTAGAAATCTTTTATCCATTCTTGCCAATGTAGTTCAAATGCTCAGGACTGGTACCATCATTATGATGCTTTAATCAATTTTCTTAGCTCCTTTGTATCGAAAAATGGAACAGAAAAGTTTTTTAAAGTATTTTTTTGTCATTTTTTAAAAATAATTCGACTATTTAGTACTTATTTCTGTTTTCATCAACATAAGAAGAAGTTTAAAACAATCTGATTGGTGCCTGAGTACAGGCGAATTGCGGCAAATTTGAAAACTTTTTGCAATTTTGTTTTGCTCATAACTTTTTACGGTTAGATTTTCAAAAGTGCCGTACAAACAAACAATGCTTGAAATTTTGTGCTCTATCACATAGCATCAACTCCTCAAAAGTAGTTATTCAAAAGTAGCGCACTTCTTATCTATTTTTATTGGTGTAATTGATTTGTAGTCCTTAAACAAGAGATCTAAAAGCATTCGAATAAATTTAAGGCATGTGCTTCTGAATTTGTGCACGTGAAAATATTTGGAAAATTCTTCTTATCGTCCTTAAAATATTAATATGTGATGAAAAAATTATCAAAATTGCTTTCTTTCTAAAGAAAATTGATCCGTAGGAATCTATTGCTACCTTTAGACTTGTTAAAAATCTATAAAAAAATTGTCTTTTCATTTTCAACTGTATTAGTTTCAAAAAACATTTGATGTTTTATATTATATTAAGATTGTTATTACCTCTCTTATTTATAAAAACTTTTTCCATCAATGCTGATACTTGCACCTGGGATGTAAGATTTTTTTCTTAAATCTAATAGATAATTTTTTACTTTTTATAGTCTTGTCCAAAATGGAATCAAAACTTAATAAACATTCATCTAATACCACATACACATGATGACTTGGGCTACAAAAAAACTGTCGATCAATATTTTACTGGGGGTATAGAGATTTTCCGCCAAGATAAAAAAAAGTTCTATGAGATGGCGCATAAGCAAGTGGCACAAAATTTGGTACTATAACTTTTGCCACAAATCTCGTGACGCTAACTTTCGCCACGTAACTTTCGCCACTTTCGTATCAATAAACATATTTAATTTCAGACTAATAAAGTTGCATGACTTGCAATAAATATGTATATTGACACGAATGTGGCAAAAGTTATGTGGGGGAAGTTAATGTGGCAAAAGTTACAGTTTTTTGGCAACGTGGCGAAAGTTGTCGTGCCCAAAATTCATCTTGAATGGGAAGGATTGACAACTTTTTAATGAAAATGAAATTTTGATCTCCAGTAATTTTGACCTATTCATTCATGATGAATTTTGCGAAACTTGCTAATGCGCTAAACTTTTTAGATCGTGACG
The DNA here is from genome assembly GCA_034698545.1 of Acrobeloides obliquus. Lineage (NCBI taxonomy): Eukaryota > Metazoa > Nematoda > Chromadorea > Rhabditida > Cephalobidae > Acrobeloides > Acrobeloides obliquus. Next base: position 2,605 of record JAQGBS010001415.1, on the reverse strand, counting down.
GGAAGTATTCCATACTTTTTAATTTAGCTCGTTCTGATATATTAAAAATCGGTGTCCGATACATTTTTGACACGATGATAACCGAACTATCCAAAAATTCATCTCGAAAATTTTCATACTGTGAGACGGGATTTTTACAAAGATGGATGGATGATGCTTCTGATGCAGACCAACAAAAATTGATAAATTTGGTTCAAAAAGGTATATACCATTATTTATATCAAATATGAAAATTGTAGGACAACTTGAACTAATTGGAGGTGGCTGGGTAATGCCAGATGAAGCTACAACACATTATGTCGACATAATTGATCAATACACACTTGGATTAAGAATTTTGAATGAGACGTTTGGTGAATGTGGGCATCCTAAAGTGAATTGGCAAATCGATCCATTTGGACATAGTAGAGAGCATGCTAATTTAGTTCGCTTAGTAAGTGGGTATTTTATCGAATATTTACTGTAGTATTGGGAGCCGAACGCTCCACGCTCGGGGGGGGGAGGGAGGATTGACTCGAGCAGTACCCCGATGCTCTCCTTTAAAAATGCATTAATTATTACTAATACCTTTTTGAAGGGGTACCCCCATAAAATTGGTGTCGATCGTCTTCCCTCGTTGCCCCCTACAACTTTTGTTCTAGCGCCGAGAGTTTAAATCTAACGTTCTCGAAATTGTCTGAACAGACAAATGACTATCAGACATCCTACTACATTAAATGTGTAATGTCGGTGTGTCCAGAATTTCGGGAACGTTAGATTTAAACCCTCAGCACTAAAACAAAAGTTGTAGAAGACGATTGGTACCAAAATCATCGAAATCGGACAAAAAATTTTCTTCTCTTTTACCTTTTGGGGGTCCAAGGTGAAAAATCGATTTTTCAAAAAGTTTTTCAAATCGGCTGATTTTTTGTACTTGGGGGTTTTCAGGTATGGGGAGCATGAATCCGAAGGAATTTTTCAATTTTGACTTCACGGGGTACTCTACTGGAAGGGGGTATAAAAATCTCGGGGCCAAATTTCGAAAATTTTCAAGTTTTTAAATTTTCACTAAAATAACCCTAATGCGAGGAATCGATTGTGTACATTACCAAACTTTGAAAACTCAAAAAAATTGGTGCCGATTGTCTTCCCTCATGTGTGTATTGAAACGAAAATATGCTAATACAGGGTCAGGGAAGCGTTATCACGGTCCGGCAAAGCGCGCAATTGTTTTCTCGCATAGAAAACCCCATATACAGTGCGAGCAAAAGGGCAATTTTGTGTTTTTTGGGACCCAAAAATTTATTTTCTCCATAACGGAAATTTTTTTACAAAAAGTGATGTTCTACAAAGTTGTCATTCGTGATTTCATGAACAACTTTGTAGAGCACCACTTTTTGTGAAAAAATTTCCTTTATGAGGAAAGAATAAATTTTTGAGTCCCAAAAAATCATAAAAAATTGATTTTTTTACCCACTCTCGATTATTATTTTGGTGAAAACTTAAAAATTTTTGAAAAAAATCGCCCAAGAATCATAAAAATCCGGTTTTTTGGGATCTCGTAAATGTAAATTTAGATGGGATATGAGTCGTTGTTCTTTGCCAGAGAACATTATCTAGAACACAATATGAGGTTAAAGAATAAAAGTTTGCAGTTTAATTGGCATGTTTCGGAAGAAAATGGTATATTTAGAATTTCTTGTAACGAAATGGGAGCACCAGATTTTGGAAACTGTGCATGGGGTGGGGATAGTGGGATAGAGAGAAGGGACGACCAGGAGGGCAGTCTCCTAAAAAAGGCTATTTTCAAAAAAAACATAAGAGCAAATTTTATGAATGGAGATTTTTTATGTATTTCGGCCCTCGAGGGGACATCTGCCCCCGCTCACTTATTCCTATGCCCCTGAAATGGGGTTCAGTGCCGAAGGAGCTCCGAAGTTTTGGGGAGGGAGCGGGAGCCCAGCCGAAAATTTCAAAAAATCATAAGGGTTTTGGGAAAAACATAAGGAGGCAATTTTTTTGTCTTGAAGGTGTTGGGGGGTTCCTTGTTTCAGGATCCCCAACGTAGCTAAGACACTGGTGGGATCTTATGTTTTTTGTCAACAGTTTGATGAAGGGGGTGAATCCAGGCCGTAGCCAAGGGCGAGGGGATAATCTCAAAAAATTTTCCATTTGCAACTTTTTTGTTCAAATACCGACTTCAATCGATCTTTATACTTTTTATATAGGAAACAGCATCTTTACTGGAGCATTTTACAACCATTATGCTGTACCAGATGGATTTAATTGGGATGTTTTAAGCCATGATGAGCCTATTATCGACAATCCAATATTCGAAAATTATAATGTTGATGAAAGATTAAATGATTTTATGACATACATAAATAAAAGAGTAAGATTCAACAATAAGATGTGATGAGACATAAGACTAACTAGGGAATCAGCAATCGACGTTAAAAGACCAGTCCAGTAATTTATAACCATATGAAAAAAAGATATATTCGGAAAGATCATGAAAAATGGAGCATTTTTTGTTTTTACGGCATTTATTCTGAATCGTTGTAGTTTTTGAGATAATTGCGTTTGAAATTTTGAGTTTGTGTACAAGCTCTTCGTTGTAATACAC
>JAQGBS010001414.1:0-15808 GCA_034698545.1 Acrobeloides obliquus | reverse complement strand
TATCAGTGCTCATTTTTTTCCTTTGATTTTGGCGACATTCACAATATGTTTATATGTTCCAATTGGGTTGTTCAATAAATAATGTGCTTTGTGTGTTGTTTTCTGAATCTTTGTGAAAATGACTCCTCTGCAGATTTTTCTATGCAGAAAATCGATTGTGCACATTGTCGAGCCATGAGAATTTGTCCTCCCTTTAGGAGATCAAAGGGTAAAAAATTCTTCTTTCAACATCAAAAAATTTTCTTTATGAATGTACGTCGCATGACGCAACTATAAACAACATGGGACGCCGCAAGTTCTGACCACGCGACGTTGCGCGACGCGACACAAGATCGAGTGGCAAAAAATTGGCTCCAAGCGGGATTCGAACCCGCACCATGTGACCAAAAACCTGCTGCACTGAATCACCAAGGATTATTGATGGATAAACGTCTTTTCAAACCAACTACTAGTGACACGTCGCACTACGCGTCGCGCGACATACTATAAACGCCAACTCTCGACAAGTCGTGTGACGCGTCGCGCGACACAAAAATACACTGTCACATCGCGACGAAAGTATGAATCCCGTCTATGATAAAGAGTGGTATAGTTTTATCAAGGAGTGGTGAAAAATTTGAAAATGTGCATAGTGCATGGGGTAGGAAGGGGTAGTGCCTGAATGAGGGAAGAAAGAGGGGAGGGATAATGTTCCTTATTGTGTTTTGCCGGTCGAAGATTGTACAAAATCATATGATACTTTTTATGATTTTTGATAGGGTAAAGTTCTCGTGGCCTTTCTTCTCAGAACCAACCCCCACCTTTTTTAATGTAATATGGCGTGATTTCATTAAATTTTTGCTTCAATAATTTCTCGATCTGAAAAAAGCATTTTAAAATTTCTTTCGTCTAATGTTTTAATTTCTGAATTATTTTGCTTGAGCTCATCCATGCTCTTGGTCAAATAAATTTATTCATCCGTAACTGTAAACGGATAGGTTTTCTATACAAGCTTTTTCATTTCTTAGAAAAATGAAAAATCTTATGATATCCGTTTAAATTTTTGCCTGATTAGCTACATTAGCTACAAAGAACATTGCTACCATCTTAATGGGAAAAAAGGTACACTTGTTTTAACCTCATTTGTGTAAAGCATGTGTGCGGTTTAGTAAAATGGCTATATCTCCTCATAGGAATTGTTTTGAGACCTCGTCGACCACTCATTGAAAAGCTGAAAATCAGCGCTACAACTTTTATATAGACACTTATAGCAACACGACAATAAAAGGTTATTCTCAGATCTTTGCAACATCCTCGGATTTTTTGACCGAGTTTTTGACAAAAGTTGGACTTTTTGACTCGGTTACAAGTGTTTTCATCCAATGTGATCTTCTCAAAAAAGCAACCCAGATTCTGAGAAAAAATTTTATATGTCGGGTTTGGTTGTTAGCACAGGGGTTTTTGAGTTAAAGCTAATTTATTCTTGAAAAATGGTGATTTTTGATATTTTTAGCGTAGCAAGATCCAAAACCTATGTTAACTTAATTCTTTTTGACAAAAAATGAGCATGGGGGATCAAAGGAAAAATCGATTTTTCCTAAATATAAGAATTAAACATTTTTCGAAAAGTATTAAAATCTTACAAATGCAGCTCGAAGTCACTTGCTCGGGTCACTGCATGGAGCCAAAATCACCCCTCCATGCGCGGTATTGCTCGTCCACCCTGTATACAATATATTTAGATTTCTATTATCAGATGGCTGATCAACCCGACAATAGTATTGCTGTTCAGGTGGCTCGATTCATAATATTCCCCATATCGTTTATTGGAAACAGTATAATTCTATATATTACATATCGATTTGAGAAATTTCGATCATCTGTAGCCAATTCTTTAATCGCTTTAAACGCTTTTTGTGATATTTTAGTCGGTAAGATAATTTTGATAAATTTTTGTTTTACAGGGTGGCTAAAACAACAGCACCATTGTACAATTTTTTTAATAACATAAGAGCACTTTTGAGTAAAATCGACAATCTTAAAGGACCAGCCTAGTAATCTACAATCATATGAAAAATGATATATTCGGAAAGATCATGAAAAATGGAGCATTTTTTATTTTTACGGCATCTTCTCAATCGTTGTAGTTTTCGAGATAATTGCGTTTGAAGTTTGGTTTGTGTACAAGCTTTTCGTTGTAATACACAAACTTTTTTGAATTTTTTGCGGAAAAATCAATTTTTTAAATTTTCATAAAATGAACATTGTAGCAATTTTTTATAGACGAACAAAATGACACCAAATTATCTAATTTGAACATTGTTTTGGGTTATTGAAACGAAAATTCTGACTCATGTTTTTGTTTCAATAACTCAAAACAATAATCAAATTGAATAAATTTGGTGTCATTTTGTTCGTCTCATTTAGCTATAACAATTACTACGATGTTCATTTTATGGAAATTTAAAAAATTGATGCAAAAATCGATTTTTCCGTACAAAATTCAAAAAAGTTTGTGTATTACAACGAAGAGCTTGTAACAAATTCAAGCTCAATTATCTCGAAAACTACAACGATTTAAAACATGCTGTAAAAACAAAAAATACTTCATTTTTCATGAACTTTCCGAATATATCATTTTTTCAATGGTTGTAAATTACTAGATTGGTCCTTTAAACTAGTGTTAAATAGTCTTTTCGCCAAACTATCAAAATAAGACAGGAGATTACGAAATAACATTTTTAGTGATTTGTTTAATTGCCCAAGCATATTATTCCTTTCATATCAGAGCAACAAATCTAACTAATTTTTCTCGCCCCTTGTGTATGGCACTCGATTTGCCTCAGATTTTCGGGATCATTTTTTCACAAGTCATCTTTCTATCCATGGCTATTGACCGATTTATGGCTGTGAAATGGCCTATCAATTACTATAAATCAAATTCTAAAGTAAGCTTTTTTAATATCTAAATTTGAGTAAGCAATTTTTGGCTCTAGGATTTAATTTTCGTACAGTTCCAACAAAAACGGGCTTACTAAACGGATTTTTTGCAGTGATAACTTATTTTTCGAATCCAAATTTTCATTTTTTTTAATAATATTTTCGTTTAGGCTCGAGTCTATATAACGGCGTTATGTGGTACAATTTGTGCATCATTTTTTGTATTTATTGCTATGTTTAAGCTTGATAAGACTCCGACACCAGAATGTTCTGCCGGAGCTGCAGGAACCTATTTGTTTACACATGCATGGGTTGTATTTGCAGTAATTATAGCTCTACTTATTTTTGGTAAGTGTTTCGGTGAAATTTCTTTTCTTCATATGACTCTCTCGGGTCTTAACACATGTGCAACGCTCAAGAACCAGGGAATTTCACATGTTCAAGAATAAAGACTTATAGAGGAAGCTTGAGCCTCCTATCGCGCCGAAGGCGTGAAGAAATTTTTTGCACAACGGATTCTGATTTTTTTTTTTGGATTTTTGGATTTTGAAGGTTCAGTATCCCTCGTCTCAAATCAAAACAACCTTTATGCCTTAATTTTTTAGGTAAATTAATTATGCTAAAAAATTTTTAGGCATATACGCTATTACCATAATAATGATCATTAAAAAATCAAAATCAACAGATCGTGATATTAAATTATCGATGGCAGCACAGAAGAAAGTTTTCTCATCAATATCTTTACTGTTGTTGGGCTATGCTATTTTTTGGTGTTTGCCACTGATTGTATTAATTATTTCTGAGGTAAGTTTGTTCTTACTTTTAATACATGTAAAAATACTTGCGCAAATACTCATAGAAAATTTAAAAATGAATTTCCCTTGTATATCGAAAAAACATTTTTGGGGTGATTCAGTTAAAGGTTTCAAAAATCGCACCATTCCCATTTTTTAGGTAACTTTGTATTATTTTTTAGACAGTATATGCGGACGATCCTAGAGTAATTGGTTATGTATCATTAGTAATTGGTTTGGCTGAAGGTGTTGACTCGTGTACTGGAATTTTCATATGTATGGCAAAGCATCAAGAATTACGCAAATGTTTCTTCACGGCTTTTCCTGGAATAGCGAAAATTACAGGCTTTAAAAATGAATTAAGTCTTCAGAATGTCATTTCAAAAATTCTTAGTGGGTTAAAAATGCATACAGCTTCCGTAGCTCCACAACCAAGTATCGTAGCTAGACAATCAAATGTCGTAGCTCCACAATCAAATGTCGGTGATCTACAAGTTGCCATTATTGATTATTATATTAATAAATAGTTTAATGTAGAGATCGGAAATTTTCTCATACAGTGGATTTTCGATAGTACAGTCCCCCAAAATCAAAATTTCAAAAAATCATATCTCCGTCAATTTTAATGCTATTTTTTTGTTAATCATATTTTCCTTAAAATTTTATATAAGATTTTAAGGAAAATGTGGTTAACGAAAAAAAGCATTAAATTTGACTGAGATATGATTTTTTGAAATTTTGATTTTGGGGGACCGTACTATCGAGAATCCACTGTATCAAAATTTGATCAAAACCTGATCAATATTTTGATCAACGCTAAAATTTGATCAATGTTTTGATTTTGATCAAATTTTGATCCGAATTCTTTTATATCAATCTCAAACATCTATTATGGAAAAACATCATTCAAAGAAAACATCATATATAATGTTTTTCACAGAGAGAATTAATAAAAAGTGCCGGTTACATAGCAAAGTGTGAAGTGGCGCCAGCACGCATAAGGTCGAGGGTTCAACGCCTAACTTAGCATAAAAATTGTTTGGTATCTTTTATAGCAACTTTTTATGCTGAAAATAAATACAATTTATTTTTTGAAAAAAGGTGTCACTGTGTTGCCTAGAGCGATATTATTGTAGAGTATCTTAAAAATTTGTGCGTTTTAGTAAGATTGATATATATTCTCGTAGGAATTGAATTGAGACTTTGTTGGCCACTCAAATGAAAGCTGTTGATCTGCCCTACAACTTTTATGTAGATACCTATGGCAAGTTTTCGCTTTAATGAAAAGTTAATCGCAAATCTCTATAAACACCTCGCTTTTACAGTACCACACCAGTTTTCATGCTGAGCATGATGGACCAAGAATTAACACCAAATGATCTGCGTTACATTAGGTGCAAATAAACAAACTTTTTATGCAGACCAATATGCACAAAGAATTTTTTGGAGAATAATTTCTACGGGGAGTCTAGGATTCCATCTTTATGTATTACCCAAGGTAAATTTATGGGTTTCTTGTAATTGGCATATCTTCTCGTAGGAGTTAAATTGAGAACTCGTTAATATTTAAAAGGTTTTAACGTCACAAAATTCAATTTTTTTCTAAGCCGAATCCATTGGTACAATTGACGCTTAAAATGATGCTAAAAATAAAAGATCAGCAACTTTCTTTTAACTTTATTTGTTTCATACTACTTAGTTTAATTTTTTCTACGTGGTAACCTTTGGAGATTCTTTGCTCTATAAAATGACACATACCAGACATTTCCAGTAATCATAGAACTTAAATGGCAATAAATACGACATGATAATTTAATAATGAAATAGTTGATTTTATTTCAGCGAATCACAACAATTTTCGTTTCATGTCGCCTTTATGTGTCTTTTTCTGGCAATTAATCGTCACAATGCAAAATGTCAAAAGTTAGTATTCTAATGCGATCAATACGTGACCAATGATACATATCTGTGATCTTGGATATTTAAACATTTTGCTTTTTAGAAAGGTATTAATCAAATTGTCGAGATCAGTCTTTGACGGTCTAATATTAAAAAGGTTATAATGTCACAAAATTCAATTTTTTTCTACGTCATTTTCTACGTCGTAATCTTTGAGACTCTTTGCTCTATAAAATGGCATAAAAATTATCGCATTATTACTCAGCACTGGGAAAACGAGCGCTACTTTCTTATCCCCTCCGAGTGCTACCGCGCGGAGGGGATAAGAAGAGAAGTTTGTGAAGGCTCCTGTGCGCTTCTCCCTCCGTCACGGCTCCCAAAAGTTGTAAAAAATGCGCCGGTTAACAAACCTTAGTTGCCAAATGGTTAGGACTCCACGATTGCAGTTTAATGTTGCAGGTTCTAATCCCGATCTAATTCTTTTTAACTTTTTTGTTTTTTAGATTTTTAAAAAAGAAAGACGGCATTTTTTATAGCTTGCCGAAACGAGTAAAATGATATTAAAATTATTGAATTTGAACAATGTTTTGGGTTATTGAAACGAAAACCCTGATTCAATTGAATCAGGGTTTTCATTTCAATAATTCAAAACATCATTTAAATTCAATAATTTTAGCGCTATTTTATTCGTTTCAGCGAGCTATAAAAAATGCTTTCTTTTTTTAAATCTAAAAAGCAGAAAAGTTAAAAGAATCAGAACATTTGGGATTCAAACCTGCGACATTAAACTGCAATCCTGTAGCCCTAACCATTTGGCCATTAAGGTTTGTTAACCGGCGTTAACCTTTTTCGTTCGGATTAACTTTTGCTCATGCGATTTAAACCTTTCTCTTGGGAAGGCATCATGATCAGGGCTAAATTCTAACAAGGAATGTTAATCAACTGTCAGTCAGGGATTTTCAAACAGACAAAAAATCAGTAAATTTAGAGAAAATTTTTTTGGATATGAGATTTTTTACCCAAGGGGAAAAATCGAAATTTTTTCGAAATTTTAAATGTAATTTTATTTGTTATTACGATGTTTTTTAATGAAAAATTTTTCTTAAACTTAATTTGTTTAGCTTTCTTCAAAATTATCAAAATGACAGAAACAGAGAACGAATTCCAACTAACAGGCTCGGAAACCAGTTCGGCACCAATTATTCCAAATGGTCATGCTCCATGTGTAAAATATTCGAATGTTGTTTATTATTGTGGAGGTATAAACAGTTTATTATATTTATTCCAATCTTTCATTATAGATTAAATAACCTTCATTATAGATTGGATGACGTCGTCATCGGCTTGACCCCCTCCCCTCTCGTCATCATTTGTCGTACCCCTCCCTCCCCCAACTTGACGTAATGGGCCAATTTCCAAGTTTAACAGCGCTGTCCGATTTGAACAGCGCTGTCACAGCGCTGCAACAGGGCTGTAACAGTGCTGTGACAGCGCTGTTCAAATCGGACAGCGAAGTTACAGGCTGTAACATCGCTGTCTAAACTGAACAGCGCTGTTGAACTCGGAAGTTGACCCAATATGTGGACGACCCCTAAATCAATTTGAGAAAATTTTCAAAATTAAATTTTAATCTGTTTTCAAAATTTAGAATGTTCTATGCCAATTGAATATTGCAAATATAGTGGCAAGAAAGATAAATGCCGACAGTGGCTAGAGCAAAATATACCGGAGATGATTGCAGAAGTTGATTTAACCAAAATTTCAAAGGGTGACGATGGTGACAAAAAGGATCAGGTACGTAAAAATGATTGTGGGAATACGAGACTATACAAAATTCAATATCATTTCATTTAATTTTCAGAAACGAGATGGCAAAGGTGCTCCGAGAGTGGAGAAAGTTGAAAAAGGCAAAACGCCAGCTAAGATAACTTTCCAACTTGCAATTAGAGGCAATAAAAAATACGTTACTGTCATCAAAGGCCTTACAACATTGGTAAGTTTTTACAGGGTGCCTAAAAAAGTCACTTTTTAGATTTTTGCGCGATTTTTTCTTTTTTTCATTTTTTTAAATTTTCACCAAAATAACCCTATATGGGGGTTTTCTATGTATGAAATCGATTGCGCATATTGCCTGGCCTTGAAAACGCTTCTCTGACCCTATATTATCCTATTTTTACTTCAATACACATTTCTCTTCCCTGAATCAGGACTGGGGGAAGCATTTTCAAGGTCCGGCAATGTGCGCAATCGATTTATCTTGTAGAAAAACTCCTATATTTTGGTGAAAATTAAAATTTCGATTCGGTTAATTTCCGAAGTGAATTTTTTAAAAATTCCATCGGATTCGGAATCAGCGACCCCAAAAACGGTAGGAAGTGAAAAAATTTCGAAAAAAACTAATTTGCAAAAAAATGACCTTCCGGGCCGGGATTCGAACCTGCGCTGTATCAAAATCCTTAGCACGGCCCCTAAAAATCGAAAATCTCAAAAAAATCTAAAACTTTTTTCTCCTCCAAATTTCATGAAAATTCATGAAAAAATAATCGCGCCATCGTGTTCCCCATATAAAAATGCGGATATGCAAAAATTTTACTGATTTTTGACAACAGTAATAAAAAAGACTTTTAGCCGTGTGATCGAACCCGCACCCTATAAGTGAAGACCGTGCGCGTTAGCCAATCGGCCATGGGTCAAACCCCCAAAACCCAGGATATGGTACACGTTTTGAAGCGCTCGGCGAGCTGAGTCGATTGGCGAAATTTGTTTAATTTTGACCCTTGCCTACACCTTTTTCCTCTTTGATGCGCATTATGTTTTCTAACTTTGCTCAACTTTTTAGAATTATTTGATATCCCCGAAAAATGGAAGCAAGTTGACGAGGACTCCTTAGAAGATTTTGGTAATCAAAACCGTTGATCAAGGTTTTCTATGCATTGTGGCTATATTTGTTACTAGTTTGATATTTCATTATTCTGTATTTTAAAGTGATATATAATAAAATTAGCTCGATAAAATCTTAGTTTGCTCGATAAACCCTTTTTCGTAGGTCTTTTTTTCGTAGGACATAGTTCCCTTTACTGATCCAGTTTCATCAAATTTATGGACCCATTCGTATAAAGTTGGCTTGGCTGGAATTTTGGGAAAATTTTCAACCACATTCCATCAAAAATTAACTTTTTTGGGGAAAATGAATGAAATTGCTATTTTCGGCCAAAGATAGTCATTTTTAAACGATTTTTGATGAAAAAATATCATTTTTTATTGAAAAAATGAAATTAAAAAATATGTTAACACATTTACAGAAAAAGAACAAAAAGGGGATTATATTAAAAAGGGGGACAGAGGTGTCAATTAGCGGTCTTTTCTCTTTTTAGTGGAGTTATAACATCCCTATGGTAAAGGATGGTATAATTTTATCAAGGGGTAGTGTATGGAGTAGGGATGGGTGGTGCCTGAAGGAGGGAAAAAGGTGAAGGAGGGATAACGGTTCTCTTTATGTTTGGCTGGTCGAAGGCTGTACAAAATTATATGATACTCTTTATGATTTTTGATAGGTTCAAAGTACTCGGTCCTTGTGACCCTTCTCCCTACATCACTATCAGATCCAACCCCCACTTTTTTGAATGTAGTATTGCGTGATTTTATTAAATTTTTTTCTTATTTTTCAGTCTGAAAATCAACACCTTTCGTGTAATGTCTTAATTTCTTAATTATAAAAACCTATTTTGCTTAAGCTCACCACTGTTCTTATTAATCATCTAAGTTTATTCGTCCGTAAATATAAAAAAGATATATATTTTTTAAACAATTGAAAAATCTTGTGATATTCGCCTATACGTTTGCGTGATTAGCTACAAAAAAACATTTTTAACATGTGAACAAAAGGTTCACTTGTTTAATTCATTCGTGCAAAGCTTACTATCATCATACAAAATAAAAGAGGCGTGCTCTCATGTAAAGAAAGAGTATATTGAATTCAATTTATCGTCATATTTTCGAAGTCGACTTTGCAAAACGAGGGATATTTAATCATTAATAAATGCCGCTTGGACTTACCTTTTTAAGTCAATAGATCGGAACGCACGGCACAAATTGAATCCGCACGGACTTTCCGCACATTTTTCGAATTTTCAAACCCTTTATTTCGGTGTAGCTCTCAAAACATACGAACTTTTAACGCATCCTGTAATTCAAGATGTTCCTTACCATACCTTCGATTGTTGGTATTGCCATCGTGATATTAGCATTGTTTGTACTAGCATTAGACATCTTTATTTTATTCATTATGTGGAAAGGACAACTTTTAAGCTCATCGTCTAGCAGTATTTACATTTTAGCATTCGCTAATATTGTATGCAATTGTATTCAAGCGTCTATAACTGGCTTATATTTAGGTCCTAGTGTTGTCTTACAAGTAAGTAATAAATTATACTTAACTGAAACCACCCACGTGAAAAAATTTTCAAAATTTTTTTCTCTGAAAATGAGCCATTAGAACCATGACCTGTACAAGGGACCTCTAGGCCGATCACGATATTTGAGACCTCACTCTAACTTTGACTTTATAACTTTGTCTTTATCTTCAACTTGTTCAATATTTTAGATGCAACTATTCGAACCAACGAGTACATTGAACCGGTTACTTTCCTATATAATGCTAGCTGCATGGTACGCTGATATGCAACTTTCAGCAATAATTGCTATAAATCGGTGATAATTTAGTTTTTAAGATGTCTCGAAATCACGAACCTGGGGTGGCCATAGTAAGAAAGATTCGAATCAATTTTTGAAACCATAGTATACCCTAGATTTTCGATATCGCTGAACACGAAAATGAAGTCCGTTTTTGAATCCGACTTTTCCTTGTCGAGATCCAGGCGGGTGGCCCCGCTCTGATTTCGAAAAATGCACCCCCAACTTCCAATGATCATATCTTAAATCCATCTAGATGTTTTTGGTGTCGTTGGAAAGCTGATAAAGTCTACTTTATTTTTTGTTTATACAACCCCTATTCAAAACCCCAAAGTTGCGAAGATAAAGCAATTTGTCTCATTTTGAGGTACCCAAAAATATACTATTTTTCGTTCGAGATCGGTTCGAGATTTCGAGACATCGTTTCTTAAAAATTTATGCCACTTTTAGATTGTGCATCATTGTGTTTTATAACAGACTTGGAAAACTTTTTACCCGGAAGATTGTTTTAGCGCTTGCGATTTTATTTTTTATTTCTGGATTTTTAGTGGCTATAATTTCTGTTAAAGTTTTACCGTGTTGTGCGTAAGTTTTTTTACACAAAACTGAATACAACTAATAATATTCAGTCCTCTTTTTGACTATACAAGTTATTGGGAATCATTTTTCGATAAAGGAGCGCCTTACAACGATTGGGTTGATATTCCACAAAATACAGTTCCAGCAGCGATTTCGCTCACTTGTTACACTATTGTAAGCATGTTTATTAGTCAAATGTTCAAATAATACTTTTTAAGATATGGTTTTATGTGCGCCATACAAATAAAAAACTCAATCCACAATTTAATACTAATCTGGCTGAAGAAAGAAGGAAAAAAGAAGTTCGTTATGCTATACAGTTTGCTGCTTTGTCCTTTTTTGCTATAGGTAAGAGTAGATTTATTCACCACATATCGAGACAGAGAGAGTTCCATAGCTAGTCGAGAGAACAGACTAAAGGAAAAGCTAGCCCGTGGGATAGTTGACGTGTTAAGGAGGAACAGCCGTCTCTTGATGGACTATGAACTCATATAATACAGACAATATATGATCATCATAGAGAGCTATACAACCATTTTGGGTCTTGAACAACCATGCGACCAATTAAAAAGTTTTTTGAGATACCCTTTATACCAAAATTTTAGCTGCTTGGGCAGGTATGAGAATATTGCCACCATATTTACCGTTTGGAAATGTTTATCCCGAGGTCCCTTTTGCTATTATTATACATAGCTCAGTTAATTCGCTTATATTCTTGACAATTAATAAAGAGGTTAGATTTTTAATTGACTTGCTATGATCGAAATTATTTAGATCAAAAAATCTATAAAAGACGTTTTCTTTAAAACTGAAACTAGCAATACTGTAGTATTTACAAATTCAGCCGGACATCAAAATGCGGCACATCCTCGATAATTAGCGTTGCCAGATTTTTTATTACAAACATTACAAAATTTGTTCGTGACGTTGCAGTCAGACACTGGGATCCAATTTCGGTAACTGAAATTTCGATAACCCGCTCCTTGATAAGAAGTTACCCTGGGTCCAGCCCCCCTAGTGTTCAATAGTCGAAATCGAGCCGAAACCGGTCCATATTAAAATCGATAAAAAGTCGAGTCGAACAATTTGAAAATCAATAAAGTCGATATCAAAACTTTCGAAAGTCGAAAAGTCGAAACCGATCGGTTTTGATCGACTTTTAATACATTACCCCCCCCCCCCAGCGTGATCTGTTATCGACGGTCGACTGTAACTAAAATATCTTTATGTTGATAAATTTTCAATTTGGTGTAAAAAAATGTACAGAAAATATCTATACAAGACTATAATTTTTTAAGGATATATTTTTGGACATTTACTTACATGTATGTAGACTTTTTGTACCTTTTGTTTAAATATTTTAAATAAAGTTGCTTTGTCGTCCTAAAATTTATTACGCAAACTTGAAAAGAAGCGATCAAAAACCTTTATTAAAAGCTAAAATATCACGATAAAAATGGCTACATAAAGTCTGTTTCACGAAAACGCTATAAAAAAAGTTGCCGCTCCAAGGAGCAGTGGCATTTTTGTTCAATCGTTCTCGTGAAACAGACTATAATTAATTTGCCTCCTAAAGTAGTAACTAGCTGAGCAGAAAAAGTTGATCATCAATTTAGGGGGTTATTTTTTGATTATATAGTTTAATTAATTAAAAGAATAGGTATATTCGGATTTCAAAAAATGAAGTCATGTGTAATTTATTGAAAATAATTTGACTTTATTATAAACGCATATGTTTCGACGAAAGAGCCAAAATAGCACACCAAAAAAGTAAGCGCGCTGAAAGGAAAATAACAAGCAAATTCGAGGAAAGTGTAAGAACAAAAAGCTTCAAGAAATCCCCCAGAAGTGTCATTTTTATAAAGATTCGATAAAATTTGCAAAAGCTTAAAACTTTCCTAACGACCCAATACAAAAAACATAATTTTGCTTTAGGTTGCGTTTAAGCATATCAAAAAAGTTGTCAAAATGTTTTCAAAAAGTTGTTAAAAAATCTAACTTTGCCTGATTTTTAATAAAATCGTGTTTGTTGAAACGATTGGTTATGAAGCATAAAATTTTATTGGTCGAAAAGCACAAACCAATAAAATTTTATGCTTCATATCCAATCGTTTCAATGAACACAGTTTTATTGAAAATCAGGCAAAGTTTCATTTTTTGACATACTTAAACGCAGCTTTAAAAAATATTTTGTGCTAATGTTTTTGCTTCGCATTTCAATCATTATCTGCCAATCGACTGATTTTAGCCAACATAAACAGGTCGATGGCCGAGAGACAAATATTGATTGATTAGCCCCCAGTTTTTCTTTGCTCATTTGACCATTTTTCTGGATATTTTAAATTTATTTTACCTTTCTTTTCCATAAGCATGCTTTTTCCACATTTACTAACATTTTTTCCTGATACCTTAACATATTTTTCTAGGTCTAACTTCACATGAACATAATAAAAATTAATGAATTTATGTGATAAGAAATCAATACATAGAGAAACGTGTAGTATAGTGAATAAAAATTGATTTTTGAGTCTAAACAGTCGTAAATTGGACGTGATCTAGGTTTATTGGAGTTTTATCAAAATCTTTTTAATATCAAATTCACATGTTAAACGGTTGGGAATTTTTATTTTTATCATTAAAAATTTTTTCATTAGCTAAAGATTAGACTAGAAAATTTGTGTTTAAAAAAAGTTGAGGCAAATGAAGGAGGGGATAAAAGGGCAATTTCAAAATTTTACGACCACCCCCCCCCCCTATAGGTGAATGAGGGGGTCCATTTTCCCGAAAATTAGCGGTGGAGAGGGTCTGACAAAAATAGCTGGGTGGGGGCATTTTTTTCAAAATTTTCAATAAAAATGACATTTTTCACCAAGAATGGTGCATAAGTTGCTATTTTTGCCCAACCATTTTTAGTCTTTTTTTAATTAGGAAATGCCATTTTAAGCTATTTTTCGGCCTTCGGTCGAAAAGTAGCGAAGGGATCAGACAAGGGTGGGGTGGGGAGAGAGTCCATTTATGACCCCCTATTCACCTATGCCCCCCCCCCCCTCCCCCAAAGTTGAGCGGGGTGGGGGATCCATTTATAAACCCTATTAGCCTATGCCCCCCCCCCAAGTTAACAACCAAAAAAAGGTCATCAAGATTTTTGCAAGAGATAAAGGCACAAACTTGATTTTTTTTACGACGGTGGTCCATTTCTGTACTCCCACTGCCTTTTCACCATGGGCGGTGAATTTTTTTACTCTTAGAGGCAAATGTCTTATATTTAAATTTATAAAATTTTTAGTCTATTTCATAATTATGACGAGACTGCGGACCATAACCGCAGTAGTATTAACTATAGCTACATTATTTGTACTAAATAAAGCTCAAACAGTACCCCCAAATCAAAGGATTGATTGTGATCCCGTGCCTGGGGATAACCAACAAAGATGTTTGAATCAAGGTTGTGTATATGATTCAAATGGGTTTGATTCGGTAAGGATAGTATTATAAAAGGGAAAATTCTCTATCCTTACCTATTCAATCAGTCCGAAAGACTGAATTTTGAGAAAAAGTCATGTTTTCGTGTCAATATCCAGACTTTTCAAAAATTGGGGCTTCAAAATCCCAAAATTTTGATATTTGGCTATAGAAGTCGATTTTTGATGAAATTATCGATCTTCATAAGTTTTTCTAGAAATCGATTGTGCAATTGCCCAAGTATGAAAATTCTTGCCCGATCCTGATTCAGGGAATGCGAATTTTGACCTTTTTATAGTGTTTGATATATGAAGAGAAAAATCCCATGCCTAACCTGGTGCTTACATTAAAAAAATTTAGAACAATCCAACCGTCCCTCTTTGTTATTACCCTCCAAATACCGGCTATGTCATTGAAAGTGGAACCAATCCGATCACTTTAAAAAAATCTCCTACTAGTGTCAAAAATCCCTATGGCACGGATTTCAATGAACTCATTTTTTCTTACCAACAAATTGGAGCTGGACTTCATGTCACCATTACTCCAAAAGGAGTTACTAGGTAAAAAATGCATAACTTTTTTAATTTTCGGTTTTTTGGTAAGCCTTAAGATTTTTTACAGGGTGACAGGAAAAATTGCTCTCCAACATTGGGGGGGGGGGTCAACTTTTTCCGACCACCCTGTAACTTTTTATCCTATAACTTTTCTTCAGATACCGCCCTCCCGTGCCCATAAATGCTAACCCAACTTTGGTTTCAACAGATAAATTAAACCTCAAAACTCAAAATGGTGGAATATTTTCGTTTCAAGTACAGCGTCAGAGTAGTGGAGCGAATATTTGGGATACGTCTATTGGAGGACTGTTATTTGCGGACAAATTTATTCAAATTGCGACGTTGTTACCGAATAATAAAATTTATGGTTTTGGTGAAAATATTCATCAACAGATACAGGTATACTTATACCCAAGTAACACATGACACCACCTCCCCCCCCCCAAAAAATTAGCGCCCAAGGCTTTTTTGTGACAGAAATTGATGCAAAATTGAAATATAAAAAAAGAGTAACGCCATCGTACTCAGCTCGCTGAGACGAGTAAAACTAGTAGCATATTGTTCACAGGGGCAACAAAATCCCATGGCCGAGTGGTTAGTGTAACAGGATTTCATTTTAAAGGCGCAAGTTCGAATCCCGGCCTTATTCCGTTCCAGATTACCCCCTCCCCCAATAATTACGACACTGCATAAACCTATTTTTAGCACAATTTGACCAGATACACAACTTGGGGCATGTATTCTCGTGATCAAGGGCCTAATTCAAAAGATTTCAACACCCAAAATTTATATGGTAACCACCCCAAAAATTATTTCCATACCATTCTTAAATTTTCCTTTTAGGTACCCACCCCTTCTATCTAGGCTTAGAACCAGATGGCTCTGCTCATGGAGTCTTCATTTTTAACT
>JAQGBS010001413.1:0-15811 GCA_034698545.1 Acrobeloides obliquus | reverse complement strand
GCTTTCTCTTCACTAATTGAATTTTAACCAAATTGGGTCACCTTTTTATGGAAGTTTTTTGTCAAAAACTCGAAATATAAGACAACACACAAATTTAAGGATAAATCGAAAACAACAAAAATTTTTGAAAAAATGAAACGTTTGCTAGAAAAGCTATATATAAATCAAACGTGCAACGAAGATAATACTACGAGTCATTAAATAAATCCCTAGGTTGAATGACGTTCACAAAGTTACATGAATGAAACACGATAAAGTTGATATGAACTATAGTTGATACGAAACGATCAATCCTATTTTTTTAGCGTTGTTTGTTGAAGTCTAGAAAATTTTCCACGACGAATTAGGTCATATGGACAAAATAGAGGTTGTATCTCGTGTTCTCAACGTTATCGTGTCAACTTTATCGTGTCAACCTTTCGTGCCAACTTTATTAACGTCGATTGAGTTTTGGGGATGTTTTGAAATTTTGGAAAAAAACTAAAAATGGCAACAGGGGTGCAGATCTGGGGTCAATCTCAGTTGAAACATTTTCTCTTTCAAAATCAAAATCTAACGTCAGATTCGTGTTCTCCGCATAAAATTACCCCTACAAAGTCACTTTTCGAAAGAAAAAAATTTTCGACCGAGATTGACCTCAGCGAAAAAAAAACAACAAAAAACACATAATAAAATTTTAAAAACTCGAATTTTATTTTGTTTTAAATCTCCTCAGGAACAAGATACACCAAAAAAAACCTTTTCTATCCTTCAACATTCCTCAAAAAATCTCATAAATTTTAAATGATCAAAACCGCTAAATTTCACAACCCGGAAATTAGATTTTTTTTCACGCTTGATATACATTTAATCTCATTCAATTCTGAGCATAGTAAATTTATGCCCTTATCAGAAATATAAAAAACCTATTTTTGTGTCCGTACGTAAATGAGTGAGTCAGTCACCACGAGATCCCAAGAACGGTAAATAGGATTGTCATGTGGTCTTTTTTTAATAAGTAGTAGGTAGGGGTAGATGTGAAGGAAGCAAAAAAATTGGGATACTCCCTTGAAAAATTGTTTCAATTTTTAAGGAATAGGGTTTTCGTAGGGACCGCTGTATCTCGGTTATTTGAGCGTTTCCGGCACTTACTTTTGCGTGCATCAGGCTAGTATTAATTAAAGAAATAGCAAAGTTTTAGACAGACAAGGTATTCGTTTAATTAATAAGAAGTGTGCTCGCCCGAAAGGAAATTTTTTATTAATATAGGAGCACTAAGTCACGAAAGTTGTGACTGCTTTCTTAGAAGTGAAAAATTTCGATACAGAAAATAAAAAGTTGAGAATGAGTTTCTATTTCTATGTCGGATTTTTTGACGGGAAATGTCAAAATTTTCTTTGAAAATTATGTCATGAACATGCTAGGATTTGTAGTTGTATCAATGACCAGGCATTTGCAAAAAAATTCATAGCATGATTTGAGCGCGAATGGTCTGATGGCAGGACGATGGGCATTCATGTTAGGGCTGGGAATTGTACCTGATTGTTGAAATCCGCAAAAATTTTCATAAAAAATAACGTCAAATTCGTATTTATCGCATAGAATCCCCCAGTACCAAAGATCCTCCAAATATGCAGGGTGCGTTAAAAGTTCGTGATAAAAAGAGTAGAGGTATAAGAGCAGAGTTTGCTAGTTTAGGCTAGAGTGGGATGGGGCTTAGGCTTAAGCCTAGACTCAGCTTAAAGGACCAGTCCAGTCAGTTACAACCATATGAAAAATGATATATTCAGAAAGATCATGAAAAATGGAGCATTTTTTGTTTTTACTGCATGTTCTGAATCGTTATAGTTTTCGAGATAATTGCGTTTGAATTTGTTACAAGCTTTTCGTTGTAATACACAAACTTTTTTCAATTTTTTGCAGAAAAATCGATTTTTGCATCGACTTTTTAAATTTTCATAAAATGAACATTGTAGCAATTTTTTATAGCTAAATAAGACGAACAAAATGACACAAAAATTATTCAATTTAAATATTGTTTTGAGTTATTGAAACGAAAACTCTGATTCATGTTTTCGTTTCAATAACCCAAAAGAATGTTCAATTTGGATAATTTTGGTGTCATTTTGTTCGTCTCATTTAGCTATAAAAATTACTACAATGTTCATTTTATGAAAATTTAAAAGATTGATGCAAAAATCAATTTTTTCGCAAACAATTCAAAAAAGTTTGTGTATTACAACGAAGAGCTTGTACACAAATTCAAATTTTAAACGCAATTATCTCGAAAACTACAACAATTCAGAACATGCCGTAAAAACGAAAAATGCTCCATTTTTCATGATCTTTCTGAATACATCATTTTTCATATGGTTGTAAATTACTGGACTGGTCCTTTAAAAAGTACCTGCTTAGGGTAACTTTTACTCAAAAACCCGAATTTAGCTTAAAAAACAAGAAAATTTGTATGAAGAATTCCTATTTGGTAGACTCTTTTGGAAGAAAAACGTCCAAAAAACACCAAATTTTCGGGCAAATTTGTCTTTTGGGTTTCCCCCTTTTTAAGTGATATCATACTTTCGTTCGCAACATGTTCAATGCATAGATTGTATACCGGCAGCCAATGTGGTTTTTGATAGATCCCATAAAATGGCGAGCCTAAATATTTGAGCATTTTATAATAGGCAATCTGATTATCCCTGGTGGTTTCCCATCCCCGTTTTTCGTTAAAAATCAAAAAATTACACGAAATTCCTCCTTTCGTTGCTCTTAAATATGGTCGTTTCGTTACAAACATGTCCTCAAATAAGGAAAAATCATAGACAGTGTCCTTGCATTCTTCACAACGGACAATACATTTGTCGAAGATTTTTGGTAGGAATTCTGGCATGCTTTGTAAGATTGCTATAAACGGGCTATTGGACTCCTTGTGGAACGTTCGACGAATCATTACATTCCGCCAATCTTTGTGGTCCAGGAACATTTGAATGCATTCTCTGAAGAATTATCTCGAATTAAAGGACCAGTTCAGTAATTTACAACCATATGAAAAATGATGTATGCGGAAAAATCATGAAAAATGGAGATTTTTTGTTTTTACGGCATGTTCTGAATCGTTGTAGTTTTCGAGATAATTGCGTTTGAAATTTGTTACAAGTTCTTCGTTGTAATACACAAACTTATTTGAATTTTTTGCGGAAAAATTGATTTTTGCATCGATTTTTTCAATTTTCATAAAATGAACATTGTAGCAATTGTTTATAGCTAAATGAGACGAACAAAATGACACCAAAATTATCCAATTTGAACATTGTTTTAGGTTATTAAAACGAAAACTATGATTCATGTTTTCGTTTCAATAACCCAAAACAATGTTCAAATTGAATAATTTTGGTGTCATTTTGATCGTCTCATTTAACTATAAAAAATTGCTACAATGTTCATTATATGAAAATGTAAAAAATTGATTTTTCCGCAAAAAAATTCAAAAAGGTTTGTGATTACAGCGAAGAGCTTGTAACAAATTCAAAATTTCAAACGCAATTATCTCGAAAACTACAACGATTCAGAATTTACTGTAAAACAAAAAATGCTCCATTTTTCATGATCTTTCCAAATATATCATTTTTTCATATGGTCGTAACTGACTGGACCAGTCCTTTAAGTCCAATTCCGTCATTTAAGTGGCGGTAACCAGGGGCACTTACTCCCAATGTTTTGTCCAATGAGTTATTACTTTTTATGTTGATTTTATATAAAAAATGAATTTGTATTACATAAAACATGAAAATAAAAAAGCATCCTAATAATAAAATTTTAAGATGAGCACTTTGTTACATCTACACTTTTGCCAATTGGTGTCTCAAAATGATATTTAACATTCCCGGCGTTACACTCTGGGTCACCGCTTTGACAAATTGGGCCACCTTTTGAAGCAAACTAAAAAATTTTTAGATCTTGAAAGGAGGTGGGCTAACTTACCTGCCATTCGGGTGTCTTTTTCAAGTCTCTATCCTCATTAGTATTGCCTGCGGCCACAGGTCTAGTGAACTTAACTTCTAAGTTGTTATTGGTATATGATTTCGATTCGACATGAATATCTTGAGAATCGTCTTTGACAGAAGGCCCATACTCAAAGACTTTTTCATCAGTGACAGAAACTTCTCCATCAACAACTTTGATCATTGCAATGTCAAGCGCTTCTTGCTGAAAAAGATGAAATCATTTGTCTATTTAACATAATAGATGAGGTGCATATAAAAGAAGTAATCGATATTTTCACACGATTCCACTAGGAGTGACAGATAAACTCCGTTTCATGGCGAGGACCATAAAAACTGGGATCGCATGGCCTAATGGCTAGGACGCTAGCTATTCATGTTATTAACGCATGTTCATCCCACCATGGTCGAAATTTTTATTTTAGCGATTCATAAAACGTTGTAAAAGCAAGCCACTAAGGCTTCAGATACCGAATTTAGAGACTCCGGGCCAGGGCTGAACCGATACCGGTATTTCGGTATCGATAATCCGTTAATTTTTCGTATCCGTTAAGTTTTCGGTATCCGGTATCGGTAATTTTTTTCATCCAGTTCAGTCCTGCTCCGGGTCTAACGTTGCTTAACCTCCCAGTTATGGAAGGGGGAATGAAAGTTATTATTGCTCACCATAGATGGACCAAATGCAACTGCGGTCCAAGTGTTGTCATCCATATTTTTCTTCGTTACATGAAAATGAACGTTGTTCCCATCGAGTTCCCAACTAGCACTGAAATCTCCTTCCGTGAAGCTACATTCTTCTCCACCCGTTTCTATATTATGTGCTAGATTTCCAATAGATCAAATTGAGTTAAACATTAGTTTTTAATTTTTCAAAAGAGTTTATACATTTTTTTGAAATTTTAATATTATAAAACATGGCGAAAATTATGAAAATTTTCAAATTTATGGCTTTCTTTATTCAAATGATTGATTGTATATGCAAAAATTTGTCACTTTAGCCACTTGGCCTAAGCCTAAGCTTAAGCTTAAGCTTAAGCCTAAGCCTAAACTTAAGCTTAAGCCTAAATCTCTATTTAAAAAAATATCATTTCCAATTAAAACAAATGAAAGTTACCTTGAATAAAAACAACTGCGGCAAATGTGAGCAATAACCTTGAGACGGACATAGCGTAACTAACTCTTACTCAAGAATGAATGAAGATGAAAAGTGACGAGCGAATATAACCCCTAAATCGACAGTCAATCAAGTCGATAATATCAAGAGAAAGACATATTAGGCGAACAAAAACTGGATAATTCTTTAAACCATTTGTTGTAAAATATAAAAAACTCGTACTCTAACGCACAAATATGAACAAAAATTAATTATTTTCTTCACCAATATTGTAAAATGAGTCATAATTCAGTAAATTGTACAATTTTTTAATGATTGAAAATAAAAAAAGTTAAAAAAAAGTATTCTTTTGAACTCCCCCGAGCCTATGTCTTCTACCTTTCCATGACATTCAGTAAGCATGAGCCTCATCCCATAGAGGTCAGAAAAGGGCATAAGCCTAAACCTTAGCCTAAGTGTAAAGCTAAGCCAACGCCTAACATAAGCATATGACTAAGGGTACATTCCTAAGTTGAACCGTACGGATCCGTACTGATCACTGTCAACCATACGGCTCCCCGTGGCTTCGTAGGCCGCCCATGATCCGTAGGTCAACCGTACGGCTCCCCATAGCCCTGTAAGCCATCCGTACGACCCCGTGACCCCTTACGGGTGGCCTACGGGACCACGGGGAGCCGTACGGTTAAAAGTGATCAGTATGGGTCCATACGGTTGACCGTAAGTTCAACTTAGTAACGCACCCTAAGATTACGCCTAAGCCTATGGCTAAGCATAAGCCTACGATTAAGCCTAAGTCTACGAACCATAAATCAGTAAAGGGCACAATTTGTTAAAGATTGCAAATGAAAAAAAGTAAAAAAAGTATTCTCTTGAATTCCTCCTGAACCTATGTCTCCAACCTTTTCATGACATCCAGTAAGCATGAGCCTCCCCCATTCCCCATAGAGGTCAGCAGAGGCCATAAGCCTAGGGCTAAACATCTAAACATAAGTCTAAACATAAGCCTACGACTAAACCAACGCCTAACAAGTAAACATCACGAACTTGGTTTCCTAGATTTTGAGCTTTAGGATTAGACTTAGGCTTAGCCTTAGGCTTATTTTTTGAGCCCAAAATTCATGAAAAATGATAATATGGAACTTTTTTACGCCATTCTATAAAACCTTTAACTAGTACGAAAAGTCAAATTTTCATAGTTTTGGACAAGATAGAATATGGTTGCTAGATAGAAAAGGACTAAATTGTAACATTGGGAACCCTTTATATACCACAAAATAATGTTCCAGCAAAATTTCTTTCATTTTTTTATTATGACTCTGTTCTAAAGAATAAAGCAATACTCAATAGCTAACAGAAGAAAAAAAAGGCTAAATTGCTTTCAAAATTCTTTTAAACTTTCGAATTTGATCATCAAGTGCCTGGCGCACAAATTAAAACCTTCTTATGTTGTCTGCATGAGGTAAAACCAGAATCGAAAATTGCTTTATGCTTCATTTTTGTTCTTCTCATGTCCTTGTGATCTCAATTGGAATAATGAGCCTATTTGAAATTTAAAATTTTCTAAAAGAGAAAAAGAAAAAATCTGCTAATTTAAAAAAGCTTAAACCAGTTCACTCGAAAAAACACTATGAAAAAATTATATATTAGGAAAATTCATTAAAAATAGAGCATTTTTTGTTTTTACGACATGTTCTGAATCGTTGTATTTTTTGAGGGAGTTACGCTTGAAGTTTCGTCTGTGTATTACAACGAAAACATGAGTGAAAAATTTGTCCCTGAATCAATAAAAGTTGTTATTGACGCGAAAATTTAAAAAAAATTTCGTTTTTCATCGACTTACGAAAACTGCTAAAAATATTTTGAATTTTCGCGTCAATACACAGCTTTTATTGATTCAGGGACGAATTTTCACGTTTTCGTTGTAATACACAGATTCTCTCAAAAATCGCCAACTTCAAACGCAACTCTCTCAAAAACTACAACGATTCGGAACATGTCGTAAAAACAAAAAATGCTCCATTTTTCATGAACTTTCCGAATATATAACTTTTTCATAGTGTTTTTCCGAGTGGACTGATCCTTTATAAGTTTATCTATTTTGTCCAGGGGCAAAAAGTTAGTTCGTACGCCTACCTTCAGAGTGGTTTTGAATGTGGGTGGTAACACCTTTTCGCCTCTAATTTTGTCATAATATAGTTAAAAATTTAAATAGCCTAAAAAGTATATTGCTGCTGATAAAAATTTTCTTATCAAATACACTAATGTTGGCTGGCCAAATTAACCAAATTATTTTGCCTTCAAACAATGGCTCAAGCAATCAATTTCAATCAATTTTTTCGATTCTTTTTTATTTGTTTGAATGTTATTATATCTAGTAGAGCTGATTGCCCATTAGGATATGCCAAGAGTAACAATCTGGGTTTCTGTTACAAATTTTATGGCGGGCCTAGCAACTTTTTTGACGCCGAGACGAAGTGCCAATCTATACAAAATGGACATTTAGCGTCGATTGCAAATGGATTTGTGAACTCATTTTTATCTGGTAATATAATCAGGAGTCGAAAGGGTCCCAGTCCTGGGTGAGATAATCAAAGCTTTTGAGCAGATCAAATTCCGCTGATGGGATTTTGGTGGCTCAAATTCCACCAGTAGAATTTGAGCTGGATATTTTGAAAAAAAGTCAGATATTGAATGGATGAAATTCTAAATCTTGATATCTATAGCCTAAGCATAAGCCTAAGACAAGCCTGAATCTAAGCATAAGTCTAAGTTTAAGTCTAAGCCTAAGACTAAGCCTAGGCCGAAGCCTAAGCAAAAGCCTAAACCTAAACATAAGCCTAAGTCTAAGCCTAGGCCTGAGCCTGAGCCTGAACCTAAACCTAGACCTAAGCCTGAGCCAAAGCATAAGCCTAAACTTGAACCTGAACCTAAGCATAAGCCTAAGTCTAAGCCTAAGTCTAAGCCTAAGCCTAAGCCTAAGCCTAAGCCCAAGCCTGAGCCTTAGACTCACGATAGACTTAGGCTTTTAGGTTTAGAATTTGAGCGGACAAAACCCGTCAAAACATATATACTACGCAATTTTTAGAATATAGTAAAGATATCTTAAGTGATTCGAGCATACCCATTTGGCTTGGTGGAGAGAAATTAACCTCAAATTAGACTTGGTCAGACAATCAACCATTTACCTACCAGAACTGGGCTAAAGGTTCATTTTTTGTTCATTTTTATTTTTATTTGTGATAAAGGTCAGCCGGGTAATAGTGGACAATGCATGACTATAACAGTTACTGATGGAAAATGGCATTCGAATGATTGTCAGAATCAATTGGGTCCTTTCTTGTGTGAAGCACCTGATTCTTCAACTCCTACTCCTACGCCAACGACCCAAGTTACCTATCCTTGTGATTCAACATGGACTTATTTTAATTATACGAATTTTTGTTACAAAGTATGATTTAATCATCCCCTTTCCCATTATGAGAAGAGATACCCCCTAACATAGTTTAATATAGAATGTATTCTCCAGGTTGAAGTGCTCTCTTAGGGCGCAAGTACATTCAAAAAACGGTTGATGGCGCATAGCCGTCAACCGCGCCGAAAAAGACTAATTCGGTCGTAAAAAAAGTTGCCATTTTTGTAGATATTTGGAAGGTTCATAAAAAATGAAACAATTTTTGTTTTTCGGTAAATTCTGAATCGTTGTAGTTTTTGAGATAATTGCTTGTAAAGTTGGCACTTTTTGAAAATTTGTGTCTCACAATGAAAACTTGTACCTGGGTCATGGTTTTAACCCTATAGGGTTATTTTGGTGAAAATTTAAAAACTTGAAAAATTTTGAAAAAATCACTCAAGAATCGCAAAAATCCGGTTTTTGCGCCATCCTATATAAAATAGTTGTATCATAATCAAACATTCAACGATGCTGAATCAACATGTGTTAAAAATGGAGGCCATCTAACTTCAATCCATAGCTTGGTTGAAAATGAGTTTATTATAGGTAAAAAATTTTTGCATACTAAATTATAGTTCGTTTCAAAAGTTATAGTTCGTTTTCAAAAGTCCCAGTTTCAAAAGTTTGCAAAAACATACGTCGTTTGATGTTTCGAAACTTGACATTTCGAAACTTTTTATGTTTTTGTAGACGTTTTTTCTCCGGAAATACAAAGCCAATCCTAATAGTTTTGGTGTCATTCGATTGCTACGAAATCCAGCCTTCTAATGACACCAAAACTATCAGGATTATCTTTGTATTTGCGGAGAAATCCTCAAAAACATAAAAAAAGTTTCAAAATTTCAAGTTTCGAACACCAAGCGACTAGTTAAGTGGTTAAGTCGCCATACGCCCGCACTGAAGGAGCTGCTTTCGATCCCCTAAAATATTTGTATTCAAAAAAAAATATTTTGTGCTCAAAAAAATTGTCTTTGGTGTACCCGCCTCTTACCACGCCTTTGAGGCGCGGGGGTCTAAAGGAAATTTTTGCTGTTTTTGGTCAAAAATTGCTTAAAAAAGGTATTTTTAAGCTAAAAATTGCATTTTTATGCAAAAAATAAAATTTTTAAGGCAAAAAATGGCAAAAAAAAATCGACCGCTTCGCGGCCGCTCAGCGTCCCCTCTCCCCCAAATTTTTCGGAGCCCTCGTGGCGCGGGGGTTGTAATTACGATCCTCAATCCATGTATGCTCTGGGTTAGCAAAAAATTAAAAACTTGCGCGGAAACTGATTTATAAAAATCATCAAATTCAAAATTTTAGAATTCTCTCGAGCAGGATTAACTTTTTTCGAAAATTCGACTGTAATTTTCTGGCCATCTACACATGTTTGGATAGGGTTAACAGACCCTAATGAGGATGAGATTTATACGTGGACCGATGGAACACCTCTAGATTTTTCACAATGGACACCTGGTCAACCCACAGGTGAAGATCCAAGATTATGTGTGAGTCTAGGAGCTGATCCACTAGAACCTCCTGTTGACTTTTTTCAAAAATGGCATCAAGAATTTTGCAATTTTACTATGCGAGCGTTTCCATGCAAGAAATCATCAAATCTCAAGCAAATTTTATTGAATTGAAATTTTTTAATACAGGATGACCAAAAAAAGTGGATTTTTGCAAATTTTCACCAAAAATTTTTTTCTAAAATAATCCTATGAGAGGTTTTTCTATGCGAGGAATCAATTGAGCGCATTGAAAAATCTCGAAAACGCTTTCCTGACCCCAAATCAGCCCCCAAAAAACAGGATTTTGCAATATTTATGGTTTTTGAGCTGGTTTGGGGTCTAGAAAGCGTTTTAAAGATTTTTCAAGAGCTCAATCGACTCCTCGCATAGAAAACCCCCCATAGGTCTATTTTAGAATAAAGTTTTTTGGCTAAAATTTGGTCAAAAAATTGCAAAAATCCACTTTTTTAGCCCTATATAAACTTAAAATTGCTTTTTAATTTTTTTATGCAACTACAGTAGCGGAAAAAACCTTCGATATTACAAAAATTTAAGCATTAAGCAACATCCACTTGTTTTTCACCATTTTGCATTGCTTCGACGATAAGATTCTTTTCTTCTGATTTATATTTGCCTGGCATTTTATTGCTAAAAAACACAATAAGATGCATAAATGCATAAAATTCAAAACAAAAAACTGAATAAATTCATAGAAAAGTGAAATTTTTTGTAATATCGAAGGTTTTTTTCCGCTACTGTATTTTTCGCTAAATAAATAAATTGGAGGAGAATAGCGAATAAAAGTTAATAAACAGGGTGTATCGCAAAAAACCGGAATTTTGGAAATTTTTTCATGTTTTTTTTCGATCCGAAATTTTTTTTCAAAATTCTAAAAATGACCCGTATAGGGGTAATTTTATGTGGGGAATCGATTCATTTCCGAAGCATCAAAATGCTTCTCGGACCCTGATTCAGGAAAGTAAGTGTGTAAATTTGTATTTTTAGCTTTTATATACACACATCAATTTTTTGAGAACTTTCAATTTTTAACGAATTTTTCGATTTTTGTCGAATTTTCCAATTTTGATGAATTTTTCAAATTTTCAGAAATTTTTAAAGAATTTTTCAATTTTGACGAGCTTTCAATTTTTGACAAATTTTCAATTTTTATGAATTTTTCGATTGCTCAGGAATTTTTCAATTTTTAACGAATTTTTCGATTTTTGTCGAATTTTCCAATTTGTTTGAGTATTTTTCAATTTTTATGGTTTTTCAAATTTTCAGAATTTTATAAAGTGGGGGGGGGGTGCAAATTAGGGCCCTTTCTCCAAAAAAATTTTCTAGGGATAAAAATAAGGTGAAAAATCGATTGCCCACATCGCCGTTGCGTGAAAACGCTTCCTTGACCATGATTCAGGGAATGGGTTGGTATATTGAAACGAAAATCAAAAATTTTTGCATTTTTTTGAGAAAATCGTTGATTCTTAGGTTTTTCTAGGCGGGGAATCGATTGCGCGCATTCCCGGCCCTTGAAAGCGCTTCCTTGATTCTGATTCAGGGAAGAAATCGGTGTATTGAAGCGAAAATCAATTTATTTACATAAATACTTATCCCTTCTCTGAATCAGGGTCAAGGAAGCGTTTTCACGATTCGGAAATGCGCGCAATCGATTCCCTGCCTAGAAAAACCTATGTGTCGATTTTCATCCTATTTTTACCCCCTAGAAGGTCATTTTTCCAAAAAAAATTTTTTTGGAGACAGGGCCATAATTTGCATTCTTCCTTTAAAAATTTTTCAATTTTTAACTAATTTTTCGATTTTTGACGAATTTTTGATGAATTTTTCAACTTTTGACGAATTTTTCAATTTTTGACAAAATTTTCATTTTTCACTCAAATTCAAGTTTTTTATACACTCTGTACATATTTTCTATCTGCAATGAAAGGACAATAAAAAAATTTATAGCCTGTTCATTTTTGGCATGTTTCATTCTTCTTTTTTTGCCAAAAACAAACAGGTTTATTCTTAATAAATATTTGACGTAAAAACTCTCTAACGTGGTCTCTT
Source organism: Acrobeloides obliquus (assembly GCA_034698545.1). NCBI lineage: Eukaryota > Metazoa > Nematoda > Chromadorea > Rhabditida > Cephalobidae > Acrobeloides > Acrobeloides obliquus. The sequence continues at coordinate 3,711 of JAQGBS010001413.1, read as the reverse complement.
CAAACAACCTTATATTTCTTATATAGAGTATCTTCAATCGTTCGATCTTTGTATGAGAATGAGAAGGACGATCGGGGAGAAAAAAAGTTTATTGATTGTCCGAAGTTTGGCGATCTTGTAGGAAATAACAAAATTGTCACAAGTGTTTGATTTTTGTTTGTTGATGGCAGAATTAGAATTGGATTCTTCCAGATTCTGCCAGAATCTGTCATGCAAATGTATAAGGCTAGAAGATTGTATAAACATCCATTTTTAGAAAAAATGAAGAAAATGATCGGATTGCCTATATTTTTGTTAGCGTTGATTATTGAAATTTATGCACCACCACCGTCACTACTTCCGCCAGAACATGTTCTAGCTTCATTGATTAAATTCAGACTAACAGATTTGAGTAGGGAAAGCGATAATGCACAAGACGGTAAAGTTGAAAATTTTATGGAAAAAATACCATTGTACAGTTGTGTAAAAAAAGTGGATTTTTGAGATTGTTGGAACGCGCGAGCTACTACACAGTAGGGAGCCAACTACGTGAAAAAATTTTCAAAATTTTTCTGGAAATGACCTTTCTAGTTGTAAAAACATGCAGGGAATCTGAATTTGACATTTTCAAAGCGAAAAAACGCTTCCTTGTTAAAACTTTATATAAACTTACCCTTGAAGCATAAAATTACATTAGACTAATAAATTTCCGAGTTCCAAAAATCCACTTTTTTTGGTACACCCTGTAAATAATTTTTAGCACCACAAAAGGGATCAAATGATGCCTCACCAAAATGTCCAAAAATGCTTAGCTCCATAACTGATTGTAAGTTAAATGCAGACGAATAGCCAGAACCAAGGGCATAGCTGTAGGGGGAGGGACGTTGGTGCTCATCCCCCATTACGAAAAATTCTTCAAAAATCGAAAATTCATCACAAAATTTGAAAAATTCGTCAAAAATTCGTTAAAAATGAATTTTCAATTTTTGACGAATTTTTCAATTTTTGAATAATTTTTCGATTTTTGATGAATTTTTAATTTTTGATGAAAATTCGTTAAAAACGAATTTTCAATTTTTGACAAATTTTTCATGAATTTTTTAATTTTAATGAATTTGTCCATTTTTGACAAACAATTCTTGACGAATTTTCAATTTCTGATGAATTTTTCAATTTTTCGGGAATTTTTCAACTTTTAACGAATTTTCAAGATAAATTTTCAATTTTTCATGAATTTTCAATTTCTGATGAATTTGTCAATTTTTGACTGTTTTTTTCGAAAAAAATTGTATATTTGGAATAAGAAAACTTTGCTGATTCAAACGAGGCCGGTTTTATGGTTGTAGGTTTTATTTGAATTTGTCCCATATATGGAACAGCCGGCATATCGAATGCCCTCTATGGGAATGCCCATATACGGGATGCCCATATATTTTTTTGAAAGTTCATAGCATGGAGAACATGCTCCTAGCTTGACATAATTCGACACGACGAATTGGCCGATATAAGCCGTGTTTAAGATAACATATTAAAAAATGACATTTTTAGCCCTTATACACCTATAGAAAAATTTTTTTATTTAAAAATTCGCTCGGATTCGTGTTTCTCGCATCGAAAATAGGGTATACATGTATTTTTTGTAAAAAAATAAATTAAGCAAAAAATTTTGTCCGATCTATATGGGCATTCTATATGCCGGCTGTCCCATATATGGGACAAATTTCAGAGTTAATTTCCTCTATACATATGCTACATACAACTTTGCTTCCGATTTATTTGGATGATTAGCGTTTAAATATATGGAAAAAATACGAAAAAAAATTTTCCGACTGTTTTTACCCCACTTTACGTATCATCTTTGTGATATATCAAAAATTAACTTTTTTCGAAGCCTCACAAAGCTCATAAGAAATTTTTCTTCAAAACTTTCTTTTTGTACTATTGCAGGACCTATCAGGGAATTTTCAAATATATAAAAATAATGAAAATCCGATTTATATTGGAAGAGATATGCAGCTTTCAAAATCTTGTCCCATATATGGGCCAGCCGTTCCTAAGGGGTTAAATGCCTCATGTGTATTTTTTTAACTTACTTTTTTAGCAAAAAATGGAAACTTTTATCTGTTTAACAATAATAGTGTGTGGACACTCAACAATCGAACAGTTATTTCGGGGCCTAAGAAAATCTCGAAAGTTTTTCCAAATGGCCCAGATTATGTTAATGCAACTGTAACATCGCGTGATTTAACAGTGCTCCTTGAAGAAAGAACTTTATTTGGGTATAATCAAGATGAGGTCACTGGAGAGTTTAGGTATGCTTTTGTATAAGATATAACGCATGAAAACGCTTTCTTGACCCTGGTTCAGGAAATGGAGTTGGTGTATTGACGCGAAAATCGAAAAATTTCTATTTTCACCCAGAAAGCATCATTTGGGGGTAATTTTATGCGGGGAATCGATTGCGCACATTTTCTAAGCATGAAAAAATTATCTTGACTCTGATTCAATCAATGGAGTTGGTGTATGGGCAAAAAAAGAAAATTTTCGATTTTCGCGTCAATACACCGAATTCATTACCTGAATCAGGGTTAAGATAATTTTTTTCATGCTTAGGAAATGTGCGCAATCGATTTCCCGCATAAAATTACCCCTATATAACTCAGTGACCAATTGAACTTTTTAGAGTTGCCAAAGGATTTCCTGCAAAATTGCATGAACTAGTCTTATTCTTCCCTGTTGCAGCATTTCCATTATCGAATGGCAGTATTATACTTTTATCGGTAAAATTTCCTTCCAAAAACTGTGAATGACCCTTTTTAGCACTTCAATGCATTTGCCACATACAACCTCTTCGATAACAAACCCTCATTGCTAAACGACAAAGATGTATTTTTCCCAGGTCTACCCAAAGATTTGGCATCAGGCATTCCAGAAAATCGTGTATCCGATGATTTTTATATGTTGTTCACAAAAAATCAAGTCTATAAATATGACAATCGTCTTAAAGAAATTGTACATGCCCAACCACTTTCAAGCTATTTGGTTTGTAAGTAAATGTGATATGTATAAAACGGTTTATTCTATTTATATATGGGCAATACCACTATTCTCCGCACTCCTTGACAATTTGAGGAAAGTTAGCGTTTTTGTAAGACAATTTTGAGGAAAGCTCCGCACGGTACCCTTGAAATTTTTCGTGCCTCAAAATCCAGTTCATCTTGTAGTGATGTTCAAAGTGAAAAGGGTGTGATAAGATAACGCATTTTGATAACAGTGATAACAATTTTTGTGATAACGTTATCACTAGGGATGTTACATGCCAAAATAGAAAAGTGGCAAACACCAAACGACCAACAACGTGGCACAAAATCCAAAAACGTAGCAGCGTGGCAAAAAGTCCATAAACGTGGCAAATGCCACGTTTTCGTGGCAATGTAACATCCCTAGTGATAACGTTATCACAAAAATCGTTATCACAGTGGTAATGTTATCACATTAAGCCTATGATCACACTTACCCTCATTTATCACTTTGAACATCACTACCATCTTGTTCAAATATGATATTGCTCATATATAAAACAATTATTTTTGTGTGTAAAATTACAAATAAATACAAAACAATTATAATTCATTTCCGCCGCCAATGGAAAATAAAGTCCGGAAGGGATTGTCAAGTGGTAAAGCTCTCGCTTTGCACTACGATGGTGAGGGTTCGATCCCGGAGGTCAAA
>JAQGBS010001412.1:0-15812 GCA_034698545.1 Acrobeloides obliquus | reverse complement strand
AATCATCACTCGCATCAAAACATGTCTCTTGTACTAAACATGGAGGACAAAAAGGTGTCACCGTAGAATTATCACAAGTTCCATCGATAAAATGGCAAGAGTGAACAATTTGCTTATAGACATTTGTTACATGGATATTCGAGAAATAAACATTTTGTAAATGGCTTTCGTTCATGCCTTTGAGATTCCAAAAATATTCGACATTGTCAGCCGTAATGTTGGTAATAATAATGTTTTTCACGGTGGGTATCGAGGTATCTCCATGATCAGATGAGATATTTCCACCGTAATACATGTTCAACTCGATCGTAAAGTTGGTATTGTACACGCTTATGTTTGTGAAGGTGATGTCTTCTACTGTTCCTAAACTTTTCAGAATTATCATGTTTTTGATGGGAGCATAGTAGATTAAAAAAGAAAATATTCAATTTTCAGTGATTTTTCACTATAATCAATCGATTTTAGATGTTTTTAGGTTAACAAAAACAGCTTTTTGTTTCATTCAGACTCTCCAGAAGGTTAGAGATAGCGAAAAGGGTCTCATTAGTCCGCATATTATGCCTTATCCAGCCCTAGCTGGAATCGAATATTTCCAAAAAATCATGAAGGTCATCGATGTTGTTTGGTTTTGAGCCGATTTCTGGAATGTTGACACCCTGTGCAGAATCGATTACCTCCTCTTCCAATCTGGGTCTTAATATCAACTGCATGTAAAGATCCATTGATTATAGCATCTCGAAATGTGACATTTTTTGCTCCTGCTGATGCTTCGCTTCCAATAGCTAGGCCATTCGAGTAACCAATATTTAAATTTCGAACCATAATATTTTCCGACCTTCTACCATAAGTTCTACCATAATAATCTCGTCCACTTTTTACCACAACAGCGTCATCAGCTAAATATTTGATTTGAAACCTTATTTATAATCCAGTGTTACCAGTGTTGATAATACAATTTTCTACCGTTACATTCACGCTACAATCGATATCGATTCCATCTGTATTCCATCCAGCTGCCTTGCTAACAATAGTGCCTATTGGCGAGAGAATTGTGATATTGTTTATATAGACGTTTGTAGTCCAAGCTAAGTGGAATGTCCATGATGGACTATCTTTCAAAGTGATGTTCTCGACTCGAATATTGGATGAGTATTGAGGTTGAAGAAGATGAGGTCTAAATTTTGTCGGCTTTTGTGACTCCAGCTAGATATTAAATTAAATCAAGATCTTTTTTAAAATTATGGAGCAAGTTCCCCTGGTTGCCACCACGTAATGTTGACTAAACTCGGCAAAAAAATGTTTTTATTTTCTCCCAAAAAATTACCCCATTTAGGGATAATTTTATGCGAAAAATTGATTGCGCACACTCCCGCGACCTGAAAACCGCAGAAAAATGGCCAAAAGAGACCACGCAGGGATGCGTGGGGAATATTTGTTCATTTCTCGAGAAAATCGAATTGCATCCCCATGCATCCCTGCACGATCGTTTTTGGCGAATTTTCATGATTTTTCTGCGGTTTTCAGGTTGAGAGTGCACGCAATTGATTTTTTGCATAAAATTACCCCTAAATGGGTAATTTCAAAATAAAAATTTTTTGCCGAGCTTAGTCAACGTTAAGTGGCGGGAATCAGGAGAACTTGCCCAGAATTATTTGACTAAAGTTCGGACAGATTTTAGTATGAATTTTTAAAAATGCTCTAAGCTGCCTAATTTTATAGTTGAGTGTAGATTTTCTTTTCAAATTATTACCTTCCATAGGGAAAACAAGGTTCAACTGTATCATTATACATACAGGCATACCAATATGGACCATTACCATCAATTACTCCTCCTCCAGTTATTGTCAGATTAGTAGCATTATAACTGAAGATTACAGGTTGCTTTGTATGGGCTAGGCCGTACCTGAAATTATTCATTTCAATTTTAGATAGTTTACAATAGAAGCTGGCAAGAAATCTGTTCCGATAAAAAATGCCCGGAACAAAATGAGATACAGAGTGCACTCGAGTCTTTTGTGTCCGGAAATACCAAAAATTAGAAAACAGTGCATTGCGTGTCTGAAACACACCGAAGTTGCAAAAAAATAGGAAAAAAATGCAATAGTCAAATTTTGTTGACTAGTGACTCCACAGTTGACAAGGTTGGGTATGAACCTTTTTGCACTTTATTAAAATTTTTGTAAAAATGATTTCCTAGTGGTATTTTTCCACTAATTTTGGTAGACTTCTCCCCGCAAATTTTAGAAAATATGGACCCAATTCATCTATGTAGCGTCCTAACCACTAGGCCTCGAAATTTGCTTATCGGCGTGATTTTTCTCCGTTTTTCGCATCATGACAAGACATTTGTTCGACTGTATCCCAGACATGATAAAACAACATGTTCCTGGGTCTCGACATGTTCGGACACTTATTTCCGGTAAAAATCGGAAATAATGTGCCGCAAATGCTGAAAGGGTGTGGGATCCTAAAAAGCTTGATTCTCTGTTAGGTATCATAGGCTAAGCAGGAAATTTGGCTAATTGTCCCATTTTTAGTGAATTTTTTGCTATGTATCCTATTTTTAGTCAAATTGTACTGTTCTAAAAAAATTGAAGTTTTTGTGATTTTTTAAACATTTTTCACAATTTATGAGAAAGTTCTGCAAAATTGACCCTACGAGAATTAATGTGAAAATCGGTTGCTTTTGTTTTCGAACCGTACAAATCATACATGACCAAGTGGTGGTAATTTTTTTCAAAAAGAGGCACAACCCTATTTTTCACTAAAAAAGCACAACCCTTTGTTTTTTCGAAAAAATGCACAATCCAGTATTATCTCTGCACAACTTCGGCGCTTCGTGCCGAGGCACAATCCTCCTTTTTCAGTCGGCACAACCGTACAACCCTGTGGTAATTTATTACCACCTATTACCACCTTTGGTCATGTATGGTACAAATACAGTTCTTGATTCGGAACAATTTTCTGACAAGTCTATCTTTAACTAACCATAGAGGTTCCGGAATAATCTCGTAATTTTTTACATCCAGACTAGCCAATATGGTTCCCTGAACGTCTAGAATAACATTATCTGTCAGGTTAAAACACCCAGTCAGAAATGTATAACCAGATGGAAAAATCACTCGCCCTCCGTTACTATTGTTAGCTGCAGCTAGAGCAGCTCGAACTGCTTTAGTATCGTCCGTTTTTCCATCTCCGACGGCATTGAAGCTTAGCACATTATAATCTTGGGCATTAATAGTATAGAAGAAAAGTGTTAGATATAAAGTTACGCTCAAATACAACGTAGACATTATGAAAATTTGCCTTTATTGTTAGATAGTTTTGTTGTTTTATTTATATAATGAAATGAAAAGTAAACTCTTATCAGGCCTTGCGTAAGTAAGGGAGGGAGGACACAAAATCGGATTTGATGTACATATTCTGTTCTATGGATATTGATCATGTTTAATATGCAAGTACACATGCTAGATATGATAAGAGAACGAAATAGAGACACATAAGAAATTACTTGGAACAAAAACACATTTTTCTAATATCGATAAAATTCCAATAGAAAATTCCTTTTATTTATACAAAGAACGATCATAAGATTTATAGAAATTCGTTTAGCAACAAAAAAAGCACAAAAGAATAGCCTAGCCTAATACAAAGATAAACTACCCGATTAGTAGTTTCCATATGAAAAACAACAGTTAGTTGAACAAAAACACATGATCAGGCTGTTTTTAGCGTAGTGGTTAGGGCACCCGACTCATAGCTTATAGGACAAAATTAGATTTCCGGCTAGATCATAAAAACTGGAGCATTTTTACTTTTACGGCATGGTCAGAATCGTTGTAGTTTTTGAGATAATTACGTTTGAAAATTGAATTTGTGTACAAGTTCTTCGTTGTAATACAAACACTTTTTTGAATTTTTTGCGGAAAAATCGATTTTTGCATCAATCTTTTAAATTTTCATAAAATGAACATCGTAGCAATTTGTATAGCTAAATGGGACGAACAAAATGACATCAAAATTATCCAATTTGAACATTGTTTTGGGTTATTGAAACGAAAATTCTGATTCATGTTTTCGTTTTAATAACCTAAAACAATGTTCAAATTGGATAATTTTGGTGTCATTTTGTTCATCCCATTTAGCTATACAAATTGCTACAATGTTCATTTTATGAAAATTTAAAAGATTTTGTGTATTACAACGAAGAGCTTGTACACAAATTCAAACGCAATTTTCTCGAAAACTACAACGATTCAGAACATGCCGTAAAAACAAAAAATGCTCCATTTGTCATAATCTTTCCAAATATATCCTTTTTTCATACGGTTGTAAATTACTGGACTGGTCCTTTAAAAGACTTTTCCTGACTATGAAGATGGGCCTATTCTTAGGCACATACCTATCATCCTGGAAAAAATGTTAAAAATCCCATAGTTAGTTTTTTATCGGTAAGCTGAAATCCTAGAAAAAACAGCCAAACTTCCACAAGTAGTATTTTTGAGTTTTCTTAACGGAAAAAAAGTTGTACGACGATCTTGGTGTCGTTCCATATGTTTTTCCTGGTGAAAAATCGATTTTTTTTCATTTATTTTATGTTTTGACCACTGGAAAAGGTTGAAAAATATAAAAAATTGATTTTTTCCAACTGCCAACCCTCGAAAACAAAGGCAGCCCGAAGTCTTAGCTAAATACTCCTAGAAAGTCATTTTTACAACATTTTTAAAAGTGCAAAAAAGTTAGTTTCTTTTTTTAAAAGTGCATAAAAGTAGTGGGGTTCGAACTCGGTCATGTAAACTGTGAGTCTGGCGTCCTAACCAGCAGGTCACAAATTTGGCCTATTAGCATATTTTTCTTATTTTTTGCACCGTGTTGCAAATTATGGTTATTGAAATTTGCATCAATATCTATATAGAATAAAGAGTTTTTTATATCAATTTTCGCTTTTTTTAATTATTTTTTTCAGATCCTCGATTAGCATCAAATTCACAGCAAGAGTGTTGTTTCGTGCCTTCCAACAAAGATGATAAAACACATTGATTATCGAGCATCCTGATGTTTATTACAGAGCATCCTAATGCCAACGAGAACACATATATCATCGAGCATCTTAATATCCAAAGATGTGCACTATTATTTTAAAACAAAATTGTCACAAAATACCGATTATCATGTACAAAATCGCATGTGATCTAGGACAATGAATTTCACTACGCATATTAATTCTTGATAAGAAAACAAAGTATTTGCAACTACTTCATATATAAAGGAATTTGGTTCACTTTGATCAATAAAAAAAGTAAAAAATGATAGATTCCCAAAAAGTCATTTTCTTGTTTATTTTCACTTTTTTCGTAGCGAAAATCGATAGTAGAACTCTAGTCCCGGTGAGCACTTCTAGAGGACAAGTTATTGGTTATCACTTTGACCAAGGAAACGACACTAGTCAATTATTTTATGGTCAAGCTGATCTTTTCTTCGGTGTACCCTATGTTCAACCACCTATTGGGAACCTAAGATTTGCGGTAAAAATTCATTTTTATACTGATGAAAATTTTCAAAAAAGAAATTCTGTAAACAGGAGAAAATCGTGGCGCAGTTGTAAGTCGTCAGGCAACCGAGAGGTCGATTCCGGGTTCGAGAAACAAATTTTTCCACTTTCCGATATTTTTAGGCGCTGATCACGAATTTTTGGTTGTTTTCGTTTAAAAACATAAAAAAATTTATTAGAAAAAATTTTAAAAAATGAAACAATGTTGTCCGAACCGAACCTTTGACTGTTTAGTACACCGTCTGGCGACTTACAACTGGGCCATGATTGTCTCTTGATTTTTTCGGCTTTTTTTCAATTTTCGTCAAGCATGAAAAATGCTTTTTAGCTACCTCAACGTCTCGATAAGTTTCCAAGTAACCCTTATAATGCAACGTCATGGGCTCCAGTATGCCCACAAATGGATGTACCAGCTAATGAGATAAATGAAGATTGTTTGTATCTGAATATTTATACCCCTAATGTAAATTTTCGTATCAGATAGTTAAATTGCGTAATATTAGGCTAATTCTGCTACGAAGTACCCTGTGATGGTGTTGATCCATGGTGGAGGTCTAGGAAATGGTTCAAACCGTATAGATACTGGAGGATATGTTAGAAATTTTATAGCTAGAGGAGTGGTGGTCGTGAGTATACAATATAGACTTGCGTTTTTAGGTAAGTAGTCAACTAGAATTGGTTAAAAATGGAAATTTTAGGTTTTTTCACGACGTACACTAATGATTTTCCGGCTAACCTAGGTTTGCTTGATCAGGTAAATATCAGTTTGCTCCTAGAAATTCATCAACACATTTGAAATAAACATATTTTCAAGTCGACATTTTTAGGTCGAAGCATTAAAATGGGTACAAGAAGAAATATCCAATTTTGGTGGAGATCCAAATAAAGTTACAATTTTTGGCGGGTCAGCTGGAGCGGCATCGGTTTCAGCGCATACTTATTCGCCACTTTCAACAAGTAAATATTAGTTGTTCCTCAACTAGGACCTTGAATTCGCAAGATACTAAAAAAACCCATTTGTTTATTTTGGTCAATCCAGTTGTCTGATAAGATCCTTAACATAAGAGACAATGGTTGATCTCACTCGGCGTTTTTTCACACTTTTAGGAATGAGAAGATTTCTGGCGTAGGTGGTAGTGACGAAGTTCCATGTTCAAACAGTCCCCGGGTTCGAATCCCGGCTGTGAACAAAATTTTTTATCGAAAATTAAAATTTTCAACATGAAATCGTGACAAATTCACAAAAAATTCAATTTTTGCATGAAAATTTGTCCTAAAATAGAATATTTAGCAAAAAAATCACTAATAATTCGGATTTTTGGGGATCCCATTTCAACACCCTAAAAATTGCAATTTTCTCATTTGTTCAATTTTGACAGCTCCCTATTACTCAAATTGTTATGTCGGACATTTTTTAACCAAAATACATTTCAGACCTATTCCACCAAGCTATCCAAGAATCCGGCACAGCTTTATTATGTTTCGAAGGAGCTGCTGGATATACCCACCAATATTTTCGTCTTGCTGAATATGCTTGTAATTATACTATCGAGATGTGGAACGCAAGAGACTATAAAGCCTTGAAAAGCTGTTTAATGGGTTTGAGTGTTTCCCAACTATTAGAGGATAAAAGAGTAAACAAATTTCACGATAAAAAAGATTTCCAAACTTTTAGTTTATCGGAGCCAACATTGGTGAGAATACACTTTGCTGGAACATGGTGCAGGATAATCACTTTTTCCCTGGTTTACCGAGAACTTTATGGAAAAATCGAGTGAATAAGCCCGTGATGTTGGGAACTAATCATGACGAGATGGCTTATAGAGGTCAGCAATAGGTTTTTGTGTTAATTCTTGGTTTTTAGAAGTGAGAACGCAGCGTATCAATATAACAACGTATACTAAAAGTTTTGCTGAACTTGAACTAATATCTCGATATGCATCATTCTTCCAAAATCAAGCTCGACCAACGCTAGATGCTTTGGAAGGAGTTTATCTAGATCATGGTTCGAATACTTCTGATGATGAACATCTCAATATATTGAAATTTGTCGTGGATGTGAGTCAATTTTCAAACGACATTCAAAAAAGTTGAAAAAAATTATCCGGTGTTCAGAACGTTGTTTCATGATCAACGCCTAAAAATACGCTTAAAAATTGAAAAATTATAAAATTTTTTGAAAAGTGCAAAAAATGTTTGCCCGAGCTAAGAATCAAACCCTCTACTGTCTAGTTCAACTTCTGATGACCAACTAGGCCACAATTTTCGTCTGTTTATAGGATTTTGAAAAATTTTGTCAGCCGTGCAGCAAGTTCAGGCGTGTACGGGACACTTGTCTCACGGACACAGGTGTATCCCGGTGCATCTTGTTTTCCAGGCACACATTGCTTCTGAGTTCCTAATAATCGTCACATGACACTGATACATGACTTTGTGTCTAATATAAAATTTTTGTCGTCACTGATTTTAAGACTTAGCTATCGATTTAGACCGAAACCACATGGTTTTTCACCGGACCAGCTGGCGAAGAAGTTTCATATTATGTACAGAACAACAATCCTAATGTCTACCTTTATGAGTTTACTTATGCATCCTATCTCAACAATTTATCGCATACATATCCTGGTTATAATCGTAAGGAAAATCGATCGTTTCTCCTCATAATTTTTCACCAATTTTAGCAGTTGTTCATGGCGCTGAATCGGAATATGTTGGAATGGGATATTCGCGGTGGCTTAGAAGTCAAGCAGATGGCAAAATTAACGCCACTGATATTGCTATTGCGAACTTTTTCGGTGAAACTTGGACTAATTTTGCTAAATTTGGGTAAAAAAGGATCTCCTCAACTCGATGCTACTAATGCCTCAAATAGTTTAGTAAGCCAACGTTAGACGATACGTGGAAACCAGTGAAGTCTAGTGGGTTGACATCTATGGAATACATGGAAATTGGAGCCAATATCGGTATGAGAACTGGGTATAGAACAAATGATCGAACTCAATATGAAACGGTATCAGATTTTTATTTCTATGTTATGTAACCGAATTTAGATTATCCCCAAGTATCTCGGTATACTTCCCAAATTAATTACAAACTACAATAATGCGTCGATAATTGGTAAGCAAGAATTGACTAATCACACGGCTGAAAAAAATCTTTAAAAAAAAGTTTATGCAAAAATCGTGGCGCAGTCTAAAAATTGAAAAATTAGAAAATTTTTGAAAAGTGCACAAAATTGTTGCCTGGAATTGAACCTTCAACTTTCTGGTTCAACGTCTAGAGATTTATTAATTGATCCACGATTTTCTCCTATTATAATCTCTTTTTTAATCTTTTTTATTTTAGGCTGCCCTGATGGCTGGACAAAATCATCCACAAACACCAAAAGATGTTATAACATCTTCAGCTACGCTTTTGCTCAACCCAACGCTCGACATGTTTGTGGGCAGAATCTTGGAGACTTGATCAGTATCGATAATGCATTTGAAAATAGTGAACTCCAAGGTATGCCTTTAATATAAGGAAATAATCAATAGCATGTTTAGCATACATCAAATCGAATACTCCTAGCTGTACGATGCCATATATTGGACTGATCGGAAACAGCTCTTGGGCATGGTTAAATAAAGACCCGAGTACTTATAGAAATTGGGCAACTGGTATGAAATTTATTTGGAAAAATTGATTTTCAATTTTTAGGATATCCTTCAAATAGTCCTAACTCAACATGCACCGTGATAAACGCAAGTAATGGAAAATGGATGAACCAAAATTGTGCTATCCCTCAATGTTATCTTTGCAGTTTTGACCATATAACTAAATAAGAAGATTTTCATAAAAAGAAAATGTTTTTATAATGTTAAACTGTGCTTTGTTACCTTAATTATCTCGATATAATTGGATTAAAAAAGATATATCTGATCCCTTTCATAAAAATGCAACAAAACTTGATAAGGCTTGAATAAAAATAGCAAATCATTGATTCTTACATTTAAAAATATGAGTCGTTTACAGTTTCTGGTCACTGACAAGCTCCTTACAGGTCTTTTTCAAAAAAATGCCACAAAACTCGAGATGGCTTACTGAAGGCAATCAACGAAGCCGTATGTCAATCTCCAATGCTCTTCTCAGCCGATACAACAGGAAATCATTCTTTCCACGCATGTCGTTGGATCTATAGCACTTTACACCAAAGATCCTGGACATAAGCCAACGAATGGAGCAATATTTGCTTTGGAAGCAACACCCGTACATGGGTCCAAACTAACAGTACCACCATTCAAATTATAACGTTTTCCTTGGCTTCTAACGCAAAAACTGTCTTTAAAAACGATTTTAAAGTTATGGTTTAAATCTTAAAGGACTAGTCCAAATTTCGGGCCGAAAAATTTTTGAGCAAAAAAAAGTTCGACATCCATTTTTGGCTAAAATCGTCAAAAAAGGCTTAAAATTTCCCATTTTCCCAAATTTTCTCTCCAATTTTTTTCTCTCCACCGATGACCGATAACCGATGACCGGTAACCGTTGACCAATAACCGTAACCAAACGCCTAGTGCCCCTGGGGGGGGGGGGGGGGTTGTGGGTCGAGGTCAAAGGAGGGTTGTGGGCGGGGTCAAGGGAAGGTTGTGGGTCGAGGTTGGGGGAGGGGAGGGGTTGTGAGGCGGAGGAGATTGTGGAGTGATGCAGGACCGTATCCAGAGGGGGATAAAGAGGGTAATTACCCCCCTAAAATTTTCAAAAGTCGAAAAAAATCATAAGGGTCCCCCTTATGATTTTGCCAAAAATTTTTCAAAAATTTTAATGGTCCCCCGTTATGATTTTTCACAAAAAACAAAATTTCATATTTTTCTACACAAAATTTCCATTTTTTCAACAAAAATTGTATTTTTCTGAGCATTTTCAGCTTAAAAATAAGTATTTTTCCAAAATTTTCGCCTGCGGCGCTGTTTATTTCTTTAAAGTTTTTCACCAAAATTTTCCAATTTTTTCCATTTTTCAACAAAAATCCCCCAAATTTGACATTTTTTTAAACCAAAAATTAGTCGTTTTCTGATCATTTCCAGCATATAAATAAGCATTTTTAAAATTTTTGCCTGCGGCGCTGGTTTTTGCGTTAACTCAAGGATTTCAACAAAATTTTCGTCAAAAATCGAAAATTTCTGAGCGTTTTTAGGTTAAAAATAAGTGTTTTTTAACAAAAAACGGGGGTTAAGATGATTTTTGAAATATTTTAAAAACTCTAAAAAGTTGCCTAGACCCTCTTATGTATTTGCGCGAAATTTTTTCTAAAATTCTTAATTCCCCCATAACGATTTTTCACCAAAAATGACTAAAATTTCCTTAAAAAATTTGGGCCTTTGGATTTGGTGATTTGTGCTTTAATATGGAAATTTTTGGAATTTATGTGGCCAGCTAGTTATAATAATACTGTACAATTGATAAGATTACAATGCCTCCATCACTACATATATGCACAAGCCTATCTCAAACTCAAACAATTTAGAAAGAGTTCACCGGATAGATTGCATAAAATTTTTAGAGCACCGAGCAAAATTTGAAGAACACAGTGGCGTATGCAAATTTTGGATTTTTTTGCTAACTTTAATTATCAAAAGACTCCTTGTCCTGTTGGTTTAGACTTTTCTAAAGTTAAGCCTTTTTACCAGCATTTTCTTACATGCTATCCTGGAAAATCATCCCCTTCCCACCTCCATAACTACTTCTTTCTACACAGTAAATGGTCGATGTCTTCGTCATAAAACTCAAAGCTCTCCGAAACCATGACCAATATCTTTTGAACGTTTTGAAAAATTCTAATCCTTTTATTTTATTCTTTAGAGTGAAATCAAATTTTAAAACAAAAAAATTCAAACTTGAGCTCAAGTCTGAGCTTAATATGGCTTTCCCGAATTTAGACTAGGCATAAGCTTAGGATTGAATCTACAAGGAAACATCCTAGATTGACTCGGGAGTTGAATAAAAAGCCCTATACGATTGGTTAGATCTAAACACGGATTCCCTAATGCTACTTTATCATCACAACTTTTGAAATAATCGAAATTCCTCCAAATCTTTTTTATTAGCTAGATCTAACTTTTTTTGTCTTAATCACGACTCATGAAAACCCTTCTGGATTTGTGAAAATCATTCTAAAAAATTATAAAATCTCTAAAATTTGGAGTGCGCATTTGGATTTTGCTTCAATATAGGGTTGTACATGGATTACATTGTCTTTTCATATGAATAGTTGATTATGCCTATTGCTCATTCGTAAAAATTTGGCATCACGACTTATCTAACTATTTAACTTGAACTTATAAATGATAAAATCGAGGTTTAGAAAACTTTTCATACAAAGAATAGGGGACAACTGCCTCAATCCAAGCCAAAGGCCTAAAAATTGCTAAAATTGGAATTTTTTTGGTCAAATTTGGATAGATAAAATCTGGTTAGATAAAGTAATGATGCCCTAAACATAGATAAAGTGTAAATATCGAATTCTGGTTGATTATCTAAGAAAAGTCCAATCATAAAAATAGCAACAACATCTTGTTAAGAGCATTGAAACGATAGTAAACCAAAAATCAATCAATTTAAAGATGCAAACAAGTTGATCCCTGATGAGAATCGAACGTAGATTCTCAAAGCGAAATTGGTCTTTCATGCCTATCAAATATAGGCTAGTTTATAGAAAACAAATTTATTATAAAAAAATGTATATGCACTATGTATTTCTTTATAATTTAAAAAAATCTTTGTATTATTTTTGGAATTAATTTTTATCCTTCAATATTTTTCGATTTGTGTCAGCTAAGATAAATCCTAGATCTAATTCAATAGAAAAAAATCCTATATAGAAACTACTTTTTCATTAGAGTAGAGCAAAATGTTTCTAGTAGCGAGATCGTTGTGTATAATACGCTCCTGAGATAAGTAACACATTCCTTTAGCTATTTGATGAGCAAATTCTTTTAATTGGGTGACCAATAATTTTGGTTTTTGTTTCGAAACCAAGCGATCTTTTAGTGAACCACCATTACAAAATTCCATAACCTACAATTTTTAAAAGAAAAAGGTAATGTTCTTGGGCGTTTTTCTGAGCTTTTAGAACTATAAGGCTTTCTGAGTTTTTAGACCCTATAAGGCTAGTCGATAAGTTCGTAGAGTTATCTATCAGTCTAATATCTATAAGAAAAAAATTTACTATTTGTAAATTTGTTTTCGACACGACAACCCCATACATTACAACAATATGTTCGTGTCGTAACTTGATCATGTTGAGAATTTCTTCTAGGAGCTCATTCAAATTTTTGGAATTTTTCAAAGTTTTGCAAGCACACGGGATTTTTTCCTTTGAACTTTTACTCTATATTCCAGAGCGAACCTCTCCGAAATTTCCTGTTCCAAGAATCTTTTGCAATTCGATCTAACAATTTATTTCAAAAGTTATATGTAAGCTCTCAAAAATCCTACTTTATCTTTATGAATCAATGCTTTTAAAGGATAGTCGATATCAGTTGGCTTCGGCTCCAGACTATCCAAAGGATGTCCTTCAGTCATGAGAATCTCAAGATGTTGATTTAAACTTGAAAAAGTTATCGAATAATAACTCAAAAACTGAAACAAAAATGTTCGTGTGAAATTAATCAATCTGTATAATCGAATAAGTGTAAAAGATGGATCATAGGCAAAAAACGATGAATCGTAGCCGAGTGGCGAAAAATAATCGAATTAACTTTGAGTTGTTTTCCGGCTCTCAGTTTCAAAAATATGCAGTTTTTAAAATGAATTAATCTTCATGCTAAAATCTTATAATATTAAACGAGAAATGTCTGTTTGTGTCATCGAATTTTTTAACCTTAAGTGCAGTTCCTTTACGACTTAGATTTTTGGAAAGAGCTCGGTGAGAGAAGAAAAACAACACCAAAATCATGGGGGTACCCCCTTTGAAAAAAATTAAAAAATTAAATTTTTTATTTTGCTTTTTCAGCTTATGTATTTTGTTAGAAGCTTCATGGCGCAGTTGGTAAAGCGATGGAATTTTAAAAACATTCACTTCGGAAATACCTCGTTTTAACATTCAGACGCATAAAATTGGTATATAAAATTCAAGAAATAAGCTTGAACAAATACAAAGATGCCAAAATATTCAACAATACATCAGCTATTTCTCTGAAAAAACCGCATCGAAAAATCTTTCATGGTTGTCGAGCAATCATCGAAAGTATGGTGTTTCTAACCTGCTGTGTCGCCCTGTACATAGTCACATATATTCTGTTCTATGGGTATTGATCATGTTTAATATGCAAATACACATGCTAGATATGATAAGAGAACAAAATAGAGACACATAAGAAATTACTTGGGACAAAAACACATTTTTCTAATATCGATAAAATTCCAATAGATCCTTTTATTCATACAAAGAACGATCATGAGATTTGGAGAAATTCTTTTAGCAACAAGAAAAGCATAAAAGAATAGCCTAACCTAATACAAAGATAAACTACCTGATTAGCAGTTTCCATATGAAAAACAACATTTAGTTAACAAAACACGATTAGGCCGTTTTTAGCATAGTAATTAGGGCACCCACTCATAGCTTATAGGGCGTAGTTAGACTTCCGGTTCCGGATAACTTTTTTTGGAACAAGTTTTATGACGATTTTAGTGTCGTTCAATATGTTTTTGCTAGTAAAAATAGATTTTTTTTCATAAATTTTATGGTTGACAACTGGAAAAGGTCGAAAAATAAAAAAAATCGATTTTTTATAGTTGCCAGCCCTCGAAAACAAATACAAAGATGCGCAGCCTGAAGTCTGCGCTAAATACTCCTAGAAAGTCATTTTTACATTTTTAAAAAGTGCAAAAAAGTTTGTCTCGAGTGGGGTTCGAACTTGGCCATGTAAACTATGAGTTTGGCGTCCTAATCACCAGGTCACAAATTTGGCCTATTAGCATGATTTTTTCCATTTTTTGCACTGTGTGGAAATTTGCATAAACATCTATGTAGAATAAAGAGTTTTTCATCGAAAACCAGCGAAAAATGCCGATTTTAGATGTATTTTTTGAGCGGCAACAACTTATTTTTGAAAAGTACGGTTTTTTTAAACACCCTGTACTGATTATCATCACATGTGATCTAGGACAATGAATTTCCCTACGCATATTAAGAGACGATATCTCAAAAATTCGAACCTAGGTGTTAGTAGTGTTAAACGTTCGAACGCGCTTCAAGTTGAATTTATTTAGTGAGATTAATTTTTTTTCGATTTTATTTCTACTACCACGTGTAAAAATGGCTCAAAAATCGAAGTTTCTCGGATTTTTTCGAAACGACGCTAGAAATATTCTCCATACTAAAATACATTCGCCAGGAAGAAATTTAGGCATAAAAAATTCTATCTTGGGTGTTTTAGAGAGGTTAAAACACTCAAGAAAGTGTCTCTTAATCCTTGATAAGAAGACAAAGTATTTACAACTACTTAATATATAAAGGAATTTTGTTCACTTAGATAAATAAAAAAAAGTAAAAACATGATAGATTCCCAAAAAGCTATTTTCTTGTTTATTTTCACTTTTTTCGTAGCGAAAATCGATGGTAAAATTCTAGTCCCGGTGAACACTTCTAGAGGACAAGTTATCGGTTATCATTTTGACCAAGGAAACGACACTAGTCAATTATTTTATGGTCAAGCGGATCTTTTCTTCGGTATACCCTATGTTCAACCACCTATTGGGAACCTAAGATTTGCGGTAAAAATCCATTTTTATGACGCGGCTGACGAAAATTTAAAAAAAGAAATTCTGTAAACAAGAGAAAATCGTGGCGCAGTTGGTAAGTCGTCAGACGACTTAAACAACCGAGGATTCGATTCCGGTTTCGGACAATTTTTTGTGCTTTTCAAACATTTTCTCATTGTTTACTTTTTAGGGATATTTTTAGGCGCTGATTACGAATTTTTGGTTGTTTTCATTTAACCCTCATCCGTCAACGTGGGGTCAATATGACCCCAACAAAATTTAAAAGCGAAGAAATTTATGATTTTAACTGCTCTCAAAAATCTTTCCCAAATCTAGGTCCCATTAGTGTTGATCTTTCAAAAAATATAACAATTATGTGCTTTACTATATATATATTTTTGGAGACTAGGCAATCTTCTCAAATCACGAGCCTAGGCAACCTGGGGTCAGACTGACCCCAGATCAAAAAATACATCTAAAATCGGCATTTTACGTTCGTTTTCGATGAAATTTTTTT
>JAQGBS010001411.1:0-15812 GCA_034698545.1 Acrobeloides obliquus | reverse complement strand
TCAAAAAAGACTTTGAAATAAAAAAGTTATGAACTTTTTAAGCATTAAAAAATATGCTCAGTCGTCGGAGGGTTAAAGTTGAACCAGCTGAAATCTTTTAATATTAAACGAGAAATGTCTGTTTGTCATTATGTGTCACCGAATTTTGTAACCTTAAGTTCAATCCCGTTACGATTTAGATTTTTGGAAAGAGCTCGGTGAGAGAAGAAAAACGGCACCAAAATCATGGGGGTACCCCCTCTGAAAAAAATTACAAATTCAAATTTTTATTTTTGCCTTTTCAACTTAGGCATTTGGTCAGGAGATAAAGCCCGTTGCCTTCATGGCGCAGTTAGCAAAGTGTTAATTTTTCAGTCGGAAAGGCGCAAGTTCGATCCCCGTCTCCGCCTAAATATTTTTGCTTTTCCAATAAATGTTCTTTTTTTTGAAAAAAATCGATTTATTTGAAAAAAACGAAAATTTCTATAAAAATTGAAAAAAAATTACAAAAATCAAAAAAATTCGAAAGAAATCGAAAAAAATTTAAAAATTCGTCATATGAAAAAATGATATATTCGGAAAGATCATGAAAAATGGAGCATTTTTTGTTTTTACGGCACCATCTAAATCGTTTTCCCCATCGAGATAAATGCATTTAAAAATATGAATTCGTGTACATGTTTTCGTTGTAATAATCAAACTTTTTGAATTTTTTGTGGAAAAATCGTGAACAAATAGCATGAATCGACAGAGAATTTTATGCTGAACAACTTTGCTAATTTAATTTTGCATAAAAAATATTTTCTCTTATCAAAAACGCAAAATAAGTTTAAATTCATGCAAGGTTTTCGTTTCAATATACAAAAATTCAAAAATTTAAATTTATTTTGTACTTTTGATAAGAGAAAATATTTTTTACACAATCTTAAATTAGCAAAGTTGTTCAGCATAAAATTCTCTGTCTATTTGTTCACGATTTTTCCGCAAAAAATTCAAAAAAGTTTGATTATTACAACGAAAACATGTACACAGATTCATGTTTTCAAATGCTTTTATTTCGATGGGGAAAACGATTCAGATGATGCCTTAAAAACAAAAAATGCTCCATTTTTCATGATCTTTCCAAATATATCATTTTTTCATATGATGTAACTGAGTGGCCTGGTCCTTTAAATGACCTATTATGTGCTATTTCGGCTGGTTAAACTTTAAGGGGGCACTCATGGTACCGTCTCTATAAATCATACCTTAGGGTTCAAATTCGATTTTTAGGCCAAAATCCGATCTGAAGGCACAAATTAGATTTCGAGGTCGAAAAATAACCCAATTAAATTTAGAGCGCCATCATTTGTTCAGCGTTTGAGGTCCAAAGTTTCTCATTCGATTATCTCCCATCGTTGACGAATTCCACTAGCGTTGGTGATGAATTTGTTTTCTTCTCGATTATGGTCACGAATTTTGTTTTGTTTACAATCGATGCCATGGTTATACTGACCTTTAATTCAATTGCTAGGAAAACTGCTATGCAAATTTTGCGGATAAGAACTACACAAATTGAAGGCATTGTTATGGTTACATAAAGTTTTCAAAGCAACATCAAAATTGGGCAGTATAACTTTTCGTACAAATATTTTTTGTACGAACTTTTCGTTGCCTGATTATCAATAAAATCCGTTTATTGACACGAAAATCAATTTAAATCAACTTAGTCCACTTTTTTCAATTTTTTTAAATTTTTTCCAAAAAGAAATTTATTCCAAACACTATCTACGTGAAAAAAATTTTTTTCGTTTTTGAAAAAAGTGGACTAAGTTGATTTAAATTGATTTTCGTGTCAATAAACGGATTTTATTGATAATCAGGCAACGAAAAGTTCGTACGAAAAATATTTGTACGAAAAGTTATACTGTCCACGGCGGGAAAAAATTGTTAATTTTTGACATGTTGCGTAGTGGTTTGCTCGACTGAATAATTTTTCATTCATACATTATAAACAGTTAATTTTGATGACTTTTGTTCAAAATAAAATTATGCATAAAATTTTATCAGGGTACCGTGTGCCGTAGAGGGGGAAGCCTGCTTGTTTCTCAGCTTTATAACCTGTAGCTGGCATAGGTCAAGTTGGGGACAAAACCTGGTTCACCAAATCCGGGGCCTATACCAACACGAAGCTATTAAAACACGTTATTTGAGAAAATCAAGCTTTTGTCCAATGCCTGGCACACAAAAAAGTTTTTTGTCGAAAATCGCCAACTTCAAACGCGATTATCTCGAGAACGATAACGATTCAGAATTTACTGTAAAAACAAAAAATGCTATTTTTCATGAATTAACAGCACGCGGGGGCGCGTCCCAGTGCAGGTTTAATAGCTCAGGGATGCATGTGCAAGTGTTACTGTATACACATGGCCAATCCTATTACTGGAGGATTGGCCATGTGTGTACAGCAACACTCACTATCTGTATATCACATGAGCAAATATTGAGGATAGTGCGAGACGAGGAGCGCCGAGAAGGCGGGATGGCACCGAGCGCATCAAGCACTCGGTCACTCGGTTTTTATTATAAAACTTATTCCATAAAACTTATTTGTGTAATTTTTCATTAGAACCTGAGGACCGAACACCTTCGGTGCTCTGGAAATGCCGTATTACAGTGAAACCTACAGACCAAGCGCCTTGATGCTCGGGGATTCAATATTCAGTGACACAAACATACATTTCTTGTTTAATATTAAAAGATTATTTTTATTTGCCCTGTGTATTTAAGTGTTGTTAGTAGCCATTCACATTGTAATTGAATTTTAAATAAATAAGTTTGTTATTGGTTAGTTCAAATGATTTTGGAGCGGGTTTTAAACTATAAATAGGGTTTTATCATTTTTATGTTTTGTTTTCTAACTACAAATTTAAAAAGCTTTACTATCTAACTTCTAAATATAAATTTAAAAATAGGATTGAGAAATATTTAAATGACATTTTTTAAATACTTGGGCGAGTCATTTTGGCCATCTCCATTTCAAGATATATAATTATTTGGGGCATAGTAAATCTTTGTTTCAAATCTTTGCACGTCAAATTACGGATTAGATTTAACTAAAATTTATTATTTATTTTTGATAGCTCTCATTTTTGGGAATTTTTAGAGCTCAGATTATTACTACGCCGAGAATGTGGAAATAAAAGTAATATGAAATTGGGAAAAAGTTTTCGGACTCGACCGGGATTCGAACCCGGACCCCCTGTCCAAGTGCATTACCTACAACTGATGCCCCTGTTAATTGGTAAATACTTGACGGTGTATTTTCCACTACTCACACTGTGATTAAAGTCTGTTTCCAGCCACAATCTTAAAAAAGTTTCCCGACCCCTGTAAAGAGCGATCCCATCCGATCTGGCAAGTTGTTTTCAATTCAATATACAAAAATTCAAATTTTTTAGCAAAAAATTCAAACTCTTTTTGACCTTATCCACTTTTTTTAATTTAAAATTTCAAGAGCTTAATTTGTTTAAAATACAACTTTCTTACATCTATTTCGCGAAAACCTTCAATTGTTATATTCTCATTGTCATTAATTTGTTGAATCATTAAGTTGCGTTCATTAATATTTCCAAAATATGAAATTAGCTCGCAATAAATACAACCAAGTCGATAAAGATCAGAACGCACTTGTTCTAAAAAATTATATATTTTGTAATTAAAAATGGGAATTTCTTGCCCAAAATGGCATAAAATTCGTTTCTTTTTTATACTAAAGATGTTCTAAAAATGCAAATTTTTTAAGTTTTTAGTAATTATTTTTCAAATACTTTTTTTCGAATATCGAAAAAGGATCCTCTCTCATTCTTCCAAGGCCGTAGCTAGGGGGAGGCAGGCGATGTGATCACATTACCGCACCCAACATTTGTACATCACGGACACGTACCCCGAGATGAATGTCATCCTCTTCACTACACTCCTAATGTTAAATCTATTTAATTTATAAATCGTACGTTGTGTTATTTGATTATTTAATCCTGTATAAGAATTATTATTTTTATTATTATTTGATAATGATAATGGAAGTTTCCAATCGCCAACTTTAATGATATCATTTTGAATAAAAATGTTCGAGGTCTAAATTATAGAATTTATTATTAATTAAAATCCAATTTTTTTAAATATACGCTTACTTTAAGTTTACCATGTGTTATTTTTTGCTTGTGCAAAAAGTTTATAGCGTCGACAATTTGTTTAAACCAACACAACATTTTTTTAATCTCTCTATCATTTTTATGTATGTTTAACCATTTTTTTAATGACATATACAACTAAAAAAAAGTATTTATAAAAGTTTATAATGCAGTATTTTTACATCCATTTGTACAAATAAATATCGTTTATACTGAAACTTATCGTTCCTGGGTATATTTAAGTTATTTATATTTTGAATATTATGTTGTCCTAAAAATAAATATGTAATAAAAAGATTTTTTAAGTTTACTTTTATAAATCTCTAACGATGTATCTAATTGTTTCCAATCATCAATTTTTAACCATAAAATTCGTGCTGGGTAATAATTCACAATATTATCATGATATGGTAGCGTTTCCATTTCATTAACTTTCTGTTTTAGTATTGTTGGAAGTTTGAACGGACCAAAAAATTCACTGAAATTGTCAGTGTTATTTTATCTTTTAATATTAAACGAGAAATGTCTGTGTGTCCATTTGCCGGTGTCACCAAATTTTGTAATCTTAAGTCCAGTTCCGTGACAACTTAGATTTTTGGAAAGAGCTCGGTGAGAGAAGAAAAACGACACCAAAATCATGGGGGTACCCCCTCTGGAAAAAAAATTAAAAATTCAATTTTTCATTTTTGCCTTTTCAGCTTAGGTATTTGGTTTCACGTCACTTCGTCGACTGCGTCACTTATTCGAAACGTCATTTGGTCAACACGTTACTTAGTCAACCCGTCACTTAGTCGAAACATCACTTGGTCGACCACTTCACCTGGTCGACCCATGTACCATATTTTCGTCGCAAACATTACATGGACGACTGCTACACTTAATTGACTTCTCACTTCGTCGACTCTTCAATTAGTCGACACATCACTTGATCGACTAACAGGGGACCACATGTCTTTGCTCGAACACTCAATGGCACCGGCCGCACAAATAACTTGGTAGAAGGTAATCTTCCTCACCAATCTTCTGGATAATCAAAGTTTAATTATTTCAGTGTATCACTTCAAATTGAACTTTTTTCCGTGTAAATCATCCATCTTTTTTTATATTTTTGGCAGCATTGAAAAAATTTCGGAACTACTGTCGATCAGCGACCGCATTGAACGTGAATTTTTTCAAAACAATTTTTTTCAGATTTTCTTGTAAAAACCGACTTTTTAGGGTAATCGCTGATCGACAGTAGTTCCAAAATTTCATATATCAATTGAAGCTGATATAGCAGACATTCGTGCCGGAAAAGATCGACTAACCTGACTGACAGTTGATGAGTATTCCTTGTAAGTGTCGCAATCGACGAAGTGACAGTAGACGGATCGATCAAGTGACGTGGTCGACCAAATGACGTGGTCGACGAAGTGACGTTTAGACCAAGTGACGTTTCGACTAAGCGATGCAGTCGACGAAGTGACGTACACGAGGTATTTGCTCAGGAAACAAAACCCGTTTCCTTCATGGCGCAGTTGGCAAAACGTTAGTTTTGCAGTCGGAAAGGTGCAGGTTCGATCCTCATCCCCGCCAAAATATTTTTGCTTTATCAATAAATGTTCTTTATTTGAAAAAATGAAAAATTGGATAGAAATTGAAAAAATCCGAAAATTTGAGAAAAATTCGAAAAAACCTTTGGCATCAAAGCAAGGCTGAACCTTTGAGCGCCAAAGGCGCTCGGTCTTCCCGGTTCTAAATAAGAATTTATATAAAGCGCTTGTGTTCGTGTGTACAGGCGATTTTTTATGATAAACTCCAAATCGTTACCAATCTATACCACGATGTAGAGGGTGGTAAGAGGAGCAAAATGAGGGCTCGATCATGGGTCCACCCCTACGGTTAATTTATTACAGGGGCTATTCCCTTTTCCTAAGGATTATGAGGAAAAGAAAGTACTGTTTTTGTCCTTTTCAACGGAAAACGCGCTAATTTTGACTATAACAGGGTTTTCGGCCATGGAGAATTTAATGATGACATTTATAATTTATGCACGACCACGCAGGGATACCATGCACGTCCACGACGACACCAAGACCGAGCGCCTGTCGGCTTCGAGCGCTGATAGGCGCTCGATCTCGGTACTAAGAATTTATAATTTGCATACTCATCGATTTCTATAGACTTTATAGCATAAATCTGATTTGATAATTTATGATTGCATTTAAACACTGCGCTATTGTTGCCGAATCCAATGCATTCTATTAAATCAAAGTCGGTAAATAATCTTAAAAATAATAAAGCAAGTACCCATTTTTTAAATTACCTTCGACTTCTGTTGATTTCAATATTGTATCCTTTGAGTCCAAATAATGAGTTTAATTTTTTTAATTTTACTACTATTCTTGTGTTAGATAGCCATATGAAACATGCTATACATGATCTAGCTACCCGACTTTTTCTTAGCCATGCTATGCCTTTTTTAATGCCTTTTACACAGCATGAATTTTGAAATATTTTTAGTAGCTTTGCTAGTATATTTAACATAAGCGATATAGCCATAAATAAAATAGGAAATATATCGAGACCTGGTTTGGGATGATAAAAAAGTAATGGTAAAAATTAATAATAAAACCAACAGTAAAATTTAATGTAAAATATAGGTAAATAGAAGGGGGTGCAGATTTCCCAAAGTTTGTGTAGGAGAAGGGGCAGGATTGTAGCTAGCAGGGGGAGGGGGATCCGGAAAGTGCCGATTACGAAATGCTCAAAGTCCTTAAAAAATGATAATGTAGATAATTGTCGTATATGAAAATTTTTGAAAAAATCGAGATTCACCACTAAATTTGACCATCTTTTAAAAAAGTACCATCTCTAAAAAGAAATCTTTGCTATTTTTTGAAGGAGAGTTTGAAGGTCGAAATATTGCAAATCCCTAACTGACACTTCGCAACCATTCCTTGTTAGTTTACATTTTTTGCACTATAGCAAAATCCTATAGACTCCAACTTTAGTTAGTTTGTAAAAATTTGAGTAAAAAAAATTTTGTTTGTGTTTTTTTATCATCCCAATACATTGAAGTATAGAATATATCGGGGCTACAAATCCGTAATAGCTATTGCCACAATAATCAGTTGGTACACAATATGTTCCATAACAACGATAAACGGCGGTCTCAGAATATAGATCATCAATATAAGCTGCCTCTATCTTTGCGGCAGCTAAACATGCATTTTTAATTTTTTTTTAAATAAGTCAAGGATATAAATAGTCTCATGTTTAAAAACGCTGATCTTATAATGACCTACCGATCTCAAATTTAGCGCCAAGTAAGGGGGTTGCAGGCAGGTGTCCATTTTTTCACGAATTTATGATTTTGTCACTAATTTTGATGCTTTGCATGAAATCACAAATTTTAACACTTTGTTATAAATCTTTTTTTGGGAGAGGAAAGCACTAGTGTAATTAGAAGGGGGAAGGGGAGGGGGAACTTCTCTCTCCATTCGACCCGAAAGTACGAAAAAATTTGTAACGTATAAGGTAGCTTATGATTTTTGCCGGAATTTTGTCAAAAATAGTCATTTTTGTTCAAAATTTTGGGTGCTTCCTCCTCCATTTCAAATTTGAAATTACGCTACAGGAGGAGCATACGTGAAAAAGGGTGTGGAAGTCACACCCTATTTGTCGTAAGAGGTAAAAAATCTTGAAAAAAACATAAGGGTCCCCCTTTACGATAAATACCACTTTGTAATTTGGGTTTGTAAAAGGACTTCGTACGAAGTGGTATTTTTAATGACTTCGTACGAAGTAGTCGCTTTAAGGACTTCATACGAAGTGGTCGTTTTTCATGAATTTGTACGAAAAAACATAAGAAGACAGCCTCATGATTTTTCCCAAAATTTTTGGAAGTTTTCGAAAAAAATCATAAGGGGGGACCCTTATGTTTGGGACCACTTCTATTTTTGGCGTCTAAGGGATTTTTCATGTATGGGGGGAAGGGGAAGTAAAAGTGAATGGTGACTATAATCATAGGCGTAGCCGAAGGGACTAGAGAGGAGGCTATAGCCCCTAAAATTTTAAAGAAACTATAAATTGAGGAACATCTTGCTAATTTTACCTAATTACCCCCTTCCCCTTGTGTGTCAGCCCTCAGAAAATCCTGGATAAGCCTATGACTATAATCGATCCGGAATTTCCGTACAATATGGATTAAAAATACCATACCGTATATTCCACAAATAGATTCAACTACAACAATTAAAACCCCAATAAATGCTCCAATTTTTCCATGATAATTTTCGACAAGCATAAAAATAACGTTTGTGTCACGTAAAGAAAAACTATTAGCTATGGTATTCGTAGGTGAACCAAATAAATTCAATAAACTAGCAAAAATGGCGATAAAAAAATATTTTTTAACATAATAACAGTAATCAGCAAAAAAAGCCGAAATGATTAATAAAGGTACTTTAAGAAGACCGTTCCATACTAAAAATCACTTGCACAAAAATGTGGTACATTTACCAAATGGACATTTCCAGCACTATAACTTTCGCCACGTAGCCAAAAAACTATAACTTTCGCAAGTAACTTTCGCCACGTTCGTGTCAATATACATATTTATTGCAAATCAGGCAACTCAATTAGTCTGAAATTAAATGTTTATTGACACGAAAGTGGCGAAAGTTACGTGGCGAAAGTTAT
The DNA here is from genome assembly GCA_034698545.1 of Acrobeloides obliquus. Classification (NCBI taxonomy): domain Eukaryota; kingdom Metazoa; phylum Nematoda; class Chromadorea; order Rhabditida; family Cephalobidae; genus Acrobeloides; species Acrobeloides obliquus. The sequence goes on along the minus strand of JAQGBS010001411.1, from coordinate 6,978 downwards.
CGTGGCGAAAGTTAGCGTGGTGAGATTGGTGGCGAAAGTTAGCGTGGTGAGATTCGTGGCGAAAGTTATAGTGCCATATTTTCCAAGCGGACGTTTCCCAAGTGAAGTGAACATTTCCCAAGTAAATTTTTTACAATAACAACGTGTTAAAAACTCGGCTCTAAGAAGTTTTTCACTGTCATTTCAACGTGAAAAAAGCGTATATCACAAATATTTTTCATCCATATATTTGTAAAAAGTCGAAGTTTTTTCACTGAACCCACTACTTTTACACATTTTCATTATTTTACGATATTTTCTCTAAATTGATCGAATTTTTAGCTGTTAACCTCTTTACTATTGATGGGTTGAATGTATCTGATATTCTCTTATGACCTATCTTTTAATATTAAACGAGAAATGTCTGTTTGTGTCACCGAATTTTGTAACCTTAAGTCCAATCCCTTAAGTTATGAATTAGATTTTTGGAAAGAGCTCGATGAAAGAAGAAAAACAACACCAAAATCATGGGGATACCCCCCCCCCCGGAAAAAATTAAAAATTCAATTTTTCATTTTTGTCTTTTCAACTTAGGTATTTGGTCAGAAATAAAACCTTTGAGAAAATGAAAACCTTTCAGAAATGAAGATCCCGTTGCCTTCATGACGCAGTTAGTAAAACGTTAGTTTTGCAGTCGAAAAGACGCAGTTTCGATCCCCATCTCCGCCTAAATGTTTTTGCTTTTTCAATAAATGTTCTTTTTTTTTAAATCGATTTATTTAAAAAATGAAAAATTGGATAGAAATTGAAAAAAATTCGAAAAATTGAACCGAAAAACGCAACAAAAAAATTTGGGACGATCCCCTGAACGCCGAAGGCGTCTCCCGGATCTCTATATTATACCATAAATTGTATCAATGAACGTTTATACGATAATAGGCAAAAGAATACATAGCACAATAAACATACTTTTTACTTGGGAAAATCGCTTGGGAAATTCCACTTGGGAAATGTACCATTGCCAAAAATGTCAATTTACAAATCCTTACTAATTAATGCAAACCATAAAGACACAGACTTAACTGGAATAATTAGCGTAGTTGCTATTTTTTTTCTTGTGCAATAAAAAATTAGAAAAATTGAAACCATAAATAACATCGAAATGAAAGCTTGAAAAATTGCAAAATAAACAGTTATCATATTGCAAGCTAGAAACACCGATGGACCGTAATTAATTAAATCAGTAAACGCAGGAAAAACAAAAATAAAGCCTTTAAATTGCATGAGTTTTTTAAGTTATAAATAAATTACTTTGTACAATACATGAAAAATAGATGCTCAATAATATTTGCCATAGTATAATTAAAACTTTATAAAACAATAGCCAATTATCAGTTGAATATTTAAATTCCAACAGTTTCACTAATAAAATAGTCAAAGCGCACCATGATAATAAAGTTGAGCTGTTTAAAATTAAATATTTAGGCCAAAGACTATTCCCTAAATCCAAATGGCATTTATGCATGTTAGCGGCTCCAATTATTAATGCTGGTATGGATAATGCAATCACTAAAAGTTTTAAAGTTTTTGATCAATCACAAGGAGGGAGAAAATGTGGAAAAAATGGTGACAGAACAAATGAATAAAAGTTTTCGTTTCAATAACACGAAAAAGTATTGTTGTGGAAAAAATGATTTTCTCGGCAAGGACATTAGCAATTTGAATAATTCTTTTTTTAAACATCATCTACGAATCGAGAGCTACAATTTTGTGCAAAAATTTAGCCGTCGAGCATGCGTCGTTTATTTTAAAAACATATTTGAACTTTTGAACTATTCGAAATGTCAAAAGAGTGTGTAGCTCGAAGTCTTTGTCCGATTTTCATGGTCGATCCCTTAAACGATTCCTCTCTATGATGTAGAATTGTTGCCCTCATAGAGAGGAATCGTTTAAGAAGTCGACCATGAAAATCGGACAAAGACCACACTTTCCCCCTTCCTGAATCAATTTTAATAAATAAATACATATAAAAATTGTCACATAAACACGTTTTGGATAAAATTGGAATACATATCGGAGTGTGCTTATCATTTGTATGCTTGCTAGATCGGTCGGTAATATTTTATCTAATTTATCGAAAGGAATAGCCAGACATTTATCCAGAATTTCTAGTTTCTGTTGCTAAATATGAAAAATTTAATTAAAAATTGATTTTTATTTTATGGCACCTAACCTTGGTGAGGGCACCTTTTAGTAGTTTCCATTTATTTTCTTGGTCAACTTTCCAACTCCCTAAAGAAATTAAATATAAATACAAAAAAGAAAATATCCTCAATCGTCAACACACGCGCGCAACACCGCTCCCAAAAATTGGGGGTAAGTGTACTTATGAAATTACATCTTGGTTTTCAACGATTTTTTTTAATTTTTGAAAAAATTTATTATTGCGCTTTGTCCAGCATTACTTGCATGCGAATTGAATCAATAAAAGTCAATCAATAAAAAATTTTTTCGTGAACTTTTTATTTGCAATCTGTCCCTCAGCTTTCTTGCAATTTTTACCCTCTCAAAGAAGAGAAATGGGGTATTGTGCTCAGGACCGTAGCTAAGGAAAGAAGAGCTCCCACGAAGTGCCACTTTAAACGCGCAAAGGGCGAAAAAACACAAGGTCCCTGTTGTTTCGAAAAATTGTACTAAAAAATTGAGATTTACCCCCTCTCCTAATTTTGAGGTCGCGGAAAAATTTCCAAAGAGAAAATTCTCCAAATATGAAAATTCTTCGTATAGAAAAATTGGCAATAAGAACGAATGCACCGCACAAAAAAATTCCACACGGATCTACCGCACAGGATTTTCCGCACATTTACACATCCGCATGGAATGATCGCACGGATTTTCCGCACAAGGATCTTCCGCACATTTTTTGCATTAATAAAAGTTGCCTGAATTTCAATAAAATCGTGTTTATTGAAACGATTGGCAAAAAATCTTTAAAAAATGTGAGAAAAAATTCAAAAATGTGCAGAAGATCCTGTGCGGTCAATTCCTTAAAAAACTGTGTGGTGCGATCGTTCCTATTGCCGGAAAATTCTCCGAATAGCAAAATTCCCGAATATGAAAATTCTCCGAATAGGAGAATTTTTATATGCTCTACAAAACTATATTAGATTCTGTTCGGACAATTTTCCTATTCTGAGAATTTTCACTTTGGAGAATTGTACTATTCGAAGAATTTTCATATTTGAGAAATTTTCTTATCGGAGAATTTTCCTAATTTTGACCTTTTTTAAAAAGTGCCCTTCCCCCAAACCGAATACTGGCGACACCACTGATTGTACGTGGTGCTTGACACTAATGCTGAATATGTAAGAAACTCTTAAATATATATTTACTTAAAAGTTCTTTTAGTTCTCTTTTATTGTGAAATTGCAGCATGCGATTGGAGATTATTTTTGGTATAGTAGTAGACTCATCATCGCTAATAAAAACTATGATCATATTAGATAAATCTATTGGAAAATCAAAATATTTATCTTTAAAGTAACCATGCTCTATACTGGTTATCAATTGTAATAATGCCTCGATTATTGATGATGTATCTAAAATAAATTGAATATATATTTCAATCAGTGCCATAGCCAGGATTTTTCAATGGGAGGGTACGCGACATATAAAAATAGATAAACCATAGCTACATTATGTTTTTAAAAATTATTTGACGTTTTTAGACCAATGAGAGGGTACATGTACCCCCTGTACCTCTTCCTTCTCTATGGCACTGATTCCGATCGAGCTCCATCCACGCCCCACGAAAACTTTTGAGCAATTTTTTAATTTATTTTTTCTATATAAAACAGTCAATTTTTGGCCAAATAAGGACATTTAGATAGGGATGTTCCGACTTCAAAAATTTTTCAAATTTCAATGTTCAAGTTTTATTTTTTCTTTTTCAAGTTTCAAGCTTAATTTTTCAAGTTTGAACACATCTCTGATTGTAATCTTTTTGAGTATCCCATCAGTGGCGGTTCTATACCTAGGCGAGGGGGTCTCCTCCCCCAACCAACTTACTCCGCAGAGCATAAATAAGGGGGAACCCTTTCATTCCAGCCGAAGGCCGTAAAAAATGATAAGGGTAACCCTTATGCTTTTGCCAAAATTTTTGACAAAATCGTTAAAAAAATACAAAAGGATACCTCTTTTTTAAGGGAACCTCATCAAAAATGGGATCCTCCTACCCCCTTGCCTAGGTATGGGCGGTTCCGGGGGGGGGGGACGGCCTCTCCGTAAGGAAAATTTTTTTAAATAGTGGCTTTTTACGTGTTTTTTGACAAAATTTTTGAAAAAATGACCAAAAAATGGTCATTTTTTGAAGTCAGCCCTCCCCCTCAGAATTTTCTGGAGCCGCCACTGATCCCCACTCACTCTTGTGTCTTTTCCTTTCATTACTAGTGTCTGGAACAGTCCCTAATTTCTTGTATCATCTAAAAAATTTATATATGCTTACTACCCCCTTTTTAGCCTCATATATTTATTGAATTTGTTAACGTCGATATATTTTTATTTTCATTTCTGATGTAATAGTTAAAGTTGTACTTGGCCTATTAAACAACTTGTTAAATTTCGAAAAGTACACAATAGAAGAAAAACTTCTAGTTTCCATTATAGTTTTTAAAATAACATTGCAACGTCCACCAAGACTTTCCGTGCAACTTCTTCCAAGTATACTTTCATCTGATGTTAAAGTTGTGCAGTCAATAATTCGACAAGTATTCTAAAAAATAATATTTGAATATAATCTTTTTGGCACTATAACTTTTGCCACGAATCTCGCCACGCTAACTTTCGCTACTTTCGTGTCAGTAAATATATTTATTGCAAATCAGGCAACTCAATTATTCTGAAATTATTCTGTCGCAGAAAGTGAAATTCCATTGCAAAATTTTTGTAAAATTTCTTTTTTCATAAATTTTGATTGAATTTAATGTATTTTTAGATTTTTAATTTTTTAAGTCAAAAAATTGTATTATTCGAAAAATCCAGTTATTTTATGGGGTGGAAAAGACTGTTAGTTCCGCAAGACTTACATCTTAATGCAACTATATTTTTTAGGCATTAACTTATTTAAAACATTCACTGTTCTTTTAAAAATCAGAAATTCTATTTGAAAATTTAAAATCGAATCATTCCATTGTCGAAATTCGGTAACAGAATAATTTCAGACTAATTGAGTTGCCTGATTTGCAATATATATGTATATTGATACGAACGCGAAAATTACATGGCGAAAGTTGTTGTGGCGAAAGTTTTACTTCTCTTTTGCAAAACTTGGCTATTAACCCCATAATTTTTTGTGCTTCCGCTTCGGTTTTTGCTTTATAAAACAATGGTCTAATTGAAATGTTATTTTTTTCATATGTAGACAAAGGTAATTGTTGTAAATCTTCGAGATATTTTTTCGTGAAAATAAAGTTTTTTTCACGATTAAAATTCGAGTCATGAAGTAAGCGACAATAAATCGATTCAGATACAGATTCTTTGTATGAAGTAGGAATTTTTAAAATAAAATTTTCAATATTCTTATGTAATGTTTCATCCAAATTGTCAAATTCATTTAAATAAGATAATAAATTAGTTTCTGCAGCCATTCAGATAATATTATTTATTAACAAAAATCCGTCTTGTTAAATTTACTACTCTGAAATGCAGATAAATCGAGTAAATTTTTAAAAATAGATTATTAAAAAAATTAACGTTTGCACTATACAGTTTGCTACTTAACACGGGGAGTACCTTGTTGCACAAAGATTGCGATAAGTAGTACTCATCGAGCTAATAATTATAAAAAATTTAAAAAGTTGTCCTATGAGGATCTAGAACTTCTGGAGGGTGTCTATGTCGATATTTTGACATCTTTTCAGTAATTTGAGGATATCTCGGTGAGGGAATTGAATTAAGAGCTCGTTGACCACACATATGCCATAGCCCTTCATTTGATATCCATTCGTTCAGAGCAAAAATGGTAGATTTTTAAGGCGTTAACATATTCGCTCAAAAATGATCAGAAATTGTTGGCCATAGCCCAAAACGGTAAAACAATTCATTTTTTGGCAAAAAGAAATGGCAACGGTAAAAAAGTAAACATTCAAAAGTAAATAGTACAAAAGTAAACAGAAATGTTTACTTTTGTACAATTTACGGTTTACTTTTGTACTATTTTTTGTTTACTTTTGTACGTTTATTTTTGATGTTTTACTTTTTTACTTTTACCAAAAGAAATAAGTTAGCATAGGTTTTGGTATCGTGCTACGCTAAAAATATCGAAAAATCACCATTTTTCAAAAATAAATTAGCTTTAACTCAAAAAACTCTTGTGCTAACATACCAAACCCAATATACCAAAATTTTCCTGGGAAGCTGGGCTACATATTTTGTGGCAACCAATTTGGCTGGAAACCCTCGTAACCGGGTCAAAAATGCCAACCTTTGCCAGAAATCCGGTCGAAAAATTGAGGCATGTTCAAAGGTTGAAGTATAACTTTTTATTGAAGCGAAAACTTGCTATAGATATCATATAAAATCTGTAGCGCAGATCACCAGCTTTCATATGAGAGGTCAACGAGCTCTCAATTCAATTCCTTCACCAAGATATCCTCAAATTACTGGAAAGATGTCAAAATATCGACATAGACACCTTCCAGGGGCTCTAGATCCTCATAGGACAACTTTTTTAATTTTTTATAATTATTAGCTCGATGAGTACTAGTTATCGCAACCTTTGTGCAACAAGTTACTCCCCGTGATAAAGGACCACAGATAACGGCTTAGGTCTGTTAAATTTTTTGAAAAATCCACCAAAAATAGAATTCGTGGCCATTTTCTTTGAAACATTATGAAAAGCTCATGTGTTGGATTTTTATTCCTGAAAAATTTTGGAGCTAGCCCGGCTGGGGGGACCAAGTGACGTTCAAAAAAAATTTTTTTTGAGTTTTTGCAAAAATG
>JAQGBS010001410.1:0-15816 GCA_034698545.1 Acrobeloides obliquus | reverse complement strand
CTCGGGACTTGCGCCAATCGATTTCTCGTGCCCGAAAACCCCCGTGTACCAAAAATCAGACAATTTGGAGAAAAAAAAATTTTTTTCGAGAAGCGTACTGGGCGTGCACCCCCCCCTTTAAATGATATTTCGAACCATTTACCACTGCGCCATATAGCCAAAACTTTTTTTATCATTTAAGTATGAATCATCCGATGACTAAATCGCGCCTAAAACTTCAATTTCTTAAATTTTTTGGTCTGTCATTCAATTGTCTTGCCTACAAGTTAGCTAGTTTCTTCATCGGAAAACCGAGAAGATGATGACCTGTTGATGCTATATGCATGAGAGAAGAAGTGTTTTTTGTCGCTCTTCTCCTTATCATTTCTTTTCATTCTCGAGAGCAAGAGCGAGAGCCAAATATGCGTAATGTTGCCAACTCCACTATGGCTCTTTGCGTGCCAAACATCGCTGATAAAAAGAAGAAGGGCCGAGAATTATACAAAATATAGATAGGATAGCAAACAAAATCAAAACAATCAAATCATACATGCACAGCTTGTTTCTTGATGCATGCCACATGTCGTACAGGCTCAAAAAGTTACCGATTCGACGGTTTTTAGACAGCCTATTTAGTGTTTATGTTTTTCAATCATTTTTTGGTACTACTTCGGATTAGCTACTCCAAGTGACAGGGTATTGGAACCGGAAAAATTTTTAAATTTTTTTCCAAAAAAGACCCTATAGGGGTAATTTTATGTGAGGAATCGATTGCGCGCATTTTCGAAGCTTGAAAATGCTTCCTTCACCATGAACTAGTGAAGTAACAAGAATCATATGCTAAAAATTTTAAAAACTTGTTTTCAAGCGTTTAAGGGGGATTTCTTCATAAATTTCCCTAGTTTATGGTGAAGCATTTTCAAGCTTCGGGAATGCGCGCAATCGATTTCCCACATAAAATTACCCCTATAGGTTTTTTTGGAAAAAATTTTTTCCAGTACCCTGCCACTTGGGGCAGCTAATCCGAAGTAGTCCCATTTTTTTTACAGGATGGCTAAAAAAGTGGATTTTGGCGATTTTTCGACCAAATTTTCGCCAAAAAAAATTTTTTTATTTTTTCAAAAATACCCCTATGGAGGTTTTCTATGCGAGGAATCGATTGAGCGTATTGAAAAATCTTGAAAACGCTTCCCTGACCTTAAATCAGCCAGGATTTTTGCAATTTCTTATGGCTTTTGGGCTGATTTGGGGTCAAGGACGCGTTTTCAAGATTTTTCAATGCACGCAATCGATTCCTCGCATAGAAAAATTGTTTAAAAATGACCTTTATGGGGGTAATTTTATGCGAAAAAACGATTGCACTCATCGAAAAATCTCGAAAATGCTTCCTTTATCCTAAAATAGTGAAAAAGACGGATCGGCAGTGAAAAGTTCGGGGAGAAAATACATCGAATATAAGAGGCTTATAAGAAATCAGTACCTTCGATCGCCATCGAATCTTTTTCGATCGCAATCGAAGCGGGCCGGACTCGAACCCTCGCCTTGTGGCTCCATGGTGGCGCCTTTGACCCACTTGACCATCCGGGTCGTCTAACCAAGGTTTTCGTTCGAACTTATAAACTGAAGCTATTTTTATGGTTTTTAAATGTTTTTACTTATTTTTTCGATTTTTATCGAAAAATCAATTTTTAGAATTTTTCGATTTTTTATTTGATCCTTTCAAAAAAAATCAATTTGTTGATGGAAGGATGCAGTTTTAATGAAAATGCAAAAACGTTCCGACTGGAGAGGGGATCGAACTGCACCTTTCCGCCTAAGAAACTAAATCCTTATTCATTGCGCCATTAAGGCATTGCGACGACTGTCTTTCATTTCTGACCACATACTAAAACATAAAAGGTGAAAATGAAAAATTGATTTTTTAATTTTTCCATAGGGGGTACCACTACGGTTTTTATGTCATTTTTCTTCTCTCACCGAGCTCTTTCCAAAAATCTAAGTCGTAACCGGATTGGACTTAAGGTTACAAAATTCGATGGCACAAACAGCCAGACATTTCTCGTTTAATGCAGTCAAACCTCGATATTACGGCATCCCCCCCCCTCCTCCCCGTCCAATTCCATATAGCGGCACCCCTGTAATTCCACACTAATTTGATCAAAAACACAATAAATTTGAGTTTAATTTGTAGAATTCTTGTATGATAAACCTCAATTTGAAGAAAAGTGATAAACATGTTTAAACTTGTTCGATTGCTTTGCATTACGTTAAGATTGTTTTGCATTTGCGTCGTACTGCTATCGTACTGACGCCAGAAGAAAAGTATAAGTACGACGGCTTTCCCGAAAAGATTTTTTCAGTACAATTGATTGACGCAAGAGTACTTTCGGCATATAAGCATTAATTTTTACTAGTTGTACTGAAACTGTATCGACGGGAAGTTGAAAGTACAACAGCCAGTACGACGTCTAGCGACCTCCAGTGGACTACTTGCGTTTAGTAAGACGTCTAGTGGAGGGCCTTATATCAAATATTTAAGTTTTTCCAAAATAGTATAATTTTCCGAACGTTTTGAGTAGCTCCGAGCTCAAGCTGATCGAGTTCAGGGAGACTCATTTTTGCCAGCTTCATAATTTGGGTATGTCGAAATACATATGTTACACATAGGGCATATCTCATGTAAAAAACTAAGAATGTCAACATTATACAGATTGAAAAACGAAAATTGTTGATTTTTTTAGTAAATCTCGAGTAACAATAACGCATTTGACGCTTTTTACTGCGGTTATAACGAATTAATCGAAAAAAACTCGATATAACGGCACCCTCTAGGAGTGCTGTTATATCGAGGTTTGACTGTATTAAAAGATTTTTCTTTAGTCACGAGAAGCTATGTTTCTTTCATATATATTAATTTATTATTTCTTTCTCCCCTCTACAAATTCCCAAAATTGTAGCAGTTCCGAAAAACTAGCATGCCAAAAACCTGACTATTCATTGTTGTGTGGAACTAAATGTTGTTCTAATTTCTATAGCAATAGGTGTTATAGATCTTGGTTTTGGCCGAATGTAACTGATTGTCCGACTGGGGGGTGTCACGTCATACAACCTTTTCACGGGATGCCGCGTTGTTCCAGTGGATGTAGACAATGTGGTGGTGCAAATTATACAATCTGTTGTTACGATAGGTGGGATCCTCCAACATGTGTGCCTAAGTCGTCAAAGGCTTTACACTATTTATTCATGATTTGTCTTCTCATTGGATTGGGAATAGTACTAGGAGCATCATATGTCATCATGAAGAGATTACGGAAACATGGTGCACAAGTACCTCTTGACGATTCGATCTGACAAACGAAAATAGAAAAGAAACACACACACCTAATTCATGTGTACAAGGTAAGTCAAGATTATTCGACACCTTTTTGTTTTTCATCCAATTTTTTCGATTTTATATTTATGTTTACAGATTCCAATAAATTGTCTTTAGCATAAAACACCTTCTCATAACCACCAATCAACACCCATACTCACTCAAAATTCTCTTTTAGCCCTAATCCACCCACGTTGTTTTTCTCGAGCCTACCCCACCTGGGGTCAATTTGACCCCAATAATAGAATAAGTTTTAGTAAGCTAGCGTCTTTGTTAGCTTTGGTGACAAGATAAAACCTTTTATTCCTGCTAACTTCTAGTTAGCTGGGAGATAAAAAGGTGAAGAGTGGGAGGTCCCTAGTTGTTAAGGGAGAGATTTATTTTGTATTAAAAAGTGTATAAAACAAATGAATGAATGAACCCTGGCCCTAGATTATTTTCCTTTATATACTATTGGGGAGGCTTCATATGAGGCCTAAGTAGGCTTCTTCGAAGCCTGGACAGGCCTCGCAGAGGCCTGATCAAGCTTCATGGAGAGTCTAGGCCGGAAGTGGAGACCTCGGCAGGCTTCGAGGGGGCCTGTTCAGGCTTTGCAGAAGCGTAGGCAGTCTTCTTGGGGATGATGTGTAGGGAAGATGCGCTTCGCGCACAATAAGCGATAATTTCATAAAAATTTCAACAAATTTGCTTTTTTTGTTAATTTTTTTGTATTGTACATGAAAATCATTGCAATATGTACTTTTCGAAATTGAATTATCAAATTTGGTACTACTTAGGATTAAGAGCCCCATTGAACGTGGTTACAGGAGTGAGTGGGGAGCCAAAAAATTTTTCGGCAAAAATGACCCTATTAGGGGTTCTTCGATGCGAGAAATCGTTTGCGAGCATTATTTTTGCTTGGAAAAGCTTGTTTCATGCTGAAAATTGAAACATTTTCTTTAGAATCTCGATTTAGACTAATTCTATACGTTTTAACGTTTTTTTAGACTCCATTCCGAAGGCGTAGGTTCAAATTCGGGTGGCAAACATTTCTTTTTGCCTCATTTTGTGTTTGCAAAGATGTCAAGAAAACTATTTTTTAGAAAATAAAAATCGACAAAGTCAATCCGTAGCGTTGTAAAATATGCTTTCAGGATTTTTTTAAATCTCAAGATCATCAAAAACGGATGAAACTGACGGAGGAGATGCGTTTTGAAACTTTTTCTTCTCTATAGAGATAAAAATTTCGGTCGCGGGTTCGACTCTCGTGCAGAGACTTTTGTTTTTGTATCGATATTTTTTTTTGCAACTTTGATCGTCAAAAAAAGCCCTAAAATGAGCCCATCGGAGAAAACCACTATTTTTCCAGTAATTACCATTTTTTCACTACATATTTATATAAAAAATTTTAGTCGTCACAGTTCTGGTCTCTCCCTTTTAAGCCTATAGAAGAAGCTCTAAAATAAATTGATGCTATCCCAGTTAATTTTGATGGCCCAATAGATTAGGATGGATAATATAGGGTGGTGATTATATCTTGTTGGTGTCAGTGGATGATCTTGACGGTGGAGCCACCGCCGAAATCCACCTAGACCATAAAAGCCATCCATCGTGGACTAAGCCTATGATTTAAGTTTAGCTTATCCATCTAAGCTTGATGAGTCAACTCCAAAACTCAAGCTTACATGGTTTAAGATTAATCTTAGGCGTAAGCCTAAGTCCATAGCTGTTTTTGTTGAATAAAATTACAAAATTCGCATAAAAACTCTATGGAACTTTTTTTTGCAAATCTACCATCTATCCTTAGCCTAAAATAATTCCTCCTCATTGGTTTTTATTTAAAAACGAGGTGCTATCGGTAGAATCTCGTTTTTCAGACAACCAACCGAATAATCACTCTGGCACTTGTTTTTGTTTTCGATTTTTCTCATCGCCGACTCGTTCCAAGATGTCATGTTCGATAAGCATCTTGGAACGAGTCGGTGAAACAGTAGCAAGCATTGAACAAAAACGTGTCTGGATGGCTGTATATAAGGTGTGAGAAAAGTTCATGAACACTTATTTTGAAACGAAACAACAAAAACTATTCAAAATAACCGCCTTTAGCTTTAATACACTCGTCCGGCCTCCTCAGGAAATCATCGATGATTTTATTCAGCCTCTCCACTGTTATTTCTTCCTTCCATGTCGTTTCTAAGGCTCGCTTCAATGATTCAACAGCCTTGTGGAGCTTTGCGCAGGCCGCTGCTTCCAGGATGCTCCAAGCCGAGTAGTCCAATGTGTTAAGCTCTGATATGAATGGGCCATTCCTCGGGCGTGATGAAATCATTGAAGCGAGCCTTGGTAAATACATGGGAGGAAGAGATGACGGTGGAGAGGCTAAATAAAATCATCGATGATTTCCCGAAGAAGTCGGATGAGTGTATTAAAGCTAAAGGCAGTTAGTTTGAGTAGTTTTCGCTGTTTCCTTTCAAAACAAAAAGTGTTTACGAACTTTCTCGCACTTATATTTTATGTTTCAACCAGCTTTTTATGAAGAAGAAGCATCGCAACTTCCCATCCAGCCCATAGTTCAACTGCCTACTCAAGCCGGTGGAGGAAGTTGGAAAGGAGATGGAGAACAGGGGTCTATTGGATTTCGGTTGTTTTTGGCAGTTTTTGATAGTCTATTTATAAAACGCCTTTTACCAACGGCATTCTCTATTACTCGTTATCCAAGCTTGCACATCTGTTAAAACACTTTGATAGTACTCATGAGTACTATCGAAGTACGAAAAAGTACGATGAAAAAGTATGATAGCTTGTGCCGACCCTTAATTTTGATCATGCTTATAGAAGTTTTAACTTGACGATTACTATTTTGTTCATTCTTTAACTCGCAAATTTGTGTCACCAGAAAAGGTCGTACTCGTAATGATATATGATTTGGATTACAATATTTCGAGGGCATCTAATTATTGTTTGCATTCAGGTATAATTCGAGACTCGAAATCATTTATACAGTCCATAAGAAAAGTTGTAACAGTAGGACTCCGGACTTGTGGAGTTGGGTTACCATGTGGTTAACTGTATGTGCCTTGTGGGCCTAGTTTGTGAGAGAGGAAATGGCTATTAAACTATTTATTAAGCATACATACTAACAGACTGGCTATTGCATAAAGAGACTAAACTAGTGGGCTGGCAGCAGCCTGACAGCTGCTACTTATCCAAGATTAAGCTACATAAAAACACATAAGACGACGGGGGCTACAAAGTTTTGCCATATCTCAGTTTCTACGATCTTAAACGACTTTCAGCAGCTACCATTAAAAATGGTAAGATGTTTCTGAATCAAAGGGTCCAAAACCTGATGCTGTGTGCATAACGGGCTTCGGTCATTATTTAGAAGATCTTTTAACTCGATCAACATTGATCTAAGAATGAATAACTTTGAAACTAGTATCGATCACTTTGGAACTAGTATCGATCCACTGAACGTGAAATTTGAATTTCGTATAAAACATTTAACAAGTCCTTCTGGATACCTTGGAACGTTCTTAATCACAGTAATTGGCTCTTGAATAGCCACAGTAGCTACCGGTGAAAGTTCATAAATATGCTTGCCATATGAAGCATACTTTGCGAGATTAGAAATAAAATCACTATTGAGATTCATTTCTAAAAACTGGTCAAACTTAAAAATTTCGTCATTTGTGCTCTTATTTGATGATTCATCATATCGATCAATGCTTTTCCTTCTTTTAAGCATAAAATGAAGAAACTTTCCCTTTATTGTATCTAGTTTCAAACAGATAAAAAAATTTAAATAATTGGTATAATTCATAAAAAAATTTCATATAAAATATGACACAATCATGTTTTGAGCATGAAAATTCATGAAGATTTATACAGACTTCTGTGGCATGAAAAAATTCATTATACCCACCCCGTACTTACTCAGGGTCAGGTAAATTTTTCCATGATTTGAAAATAAGCGCAATCGATTCCTCGCATAGGAAAACCCCTAGACAGCCGGTTTTCCAGTGAAAATTCGAATTTTAGTTCATTTTCGCTTCAATATACCCACCCTGACTCTGAATCAGGATCAGGGAAGCGTTTTTACGCTTCGGGAATGCGCGCAATCGATTCCCCCGCATAAAATTACGTTTAGGCAAAAAATTTTATCCGTTTTTGGACACTGCAAAAAGAATTGGCTCCTAGCGGGATCGAACCTGCGGGCTCAAGTTGCTTAACTTGCCAGATCGAATGGGATCGCTCTTTACATGAGTCGGGGGACTAGTGATGGGCTTGCGGGTTGAAACGGACTTTATCGCCCCGACAAGTTAAGAGGAGCATAAAATCAATATCACCTAAACGCATAAAATATTGAAGTTTGCAAGTTAATTTACTGTAAAACATGCGCAGCTAATTCATTCAAATTTTGTACAAGTTGAGGATGCTCTACAAGAATATCTAGGACTTTTTCGAAATTGCCACCATCAACTGGGGTGATTCCCTTGTAAAAAATAATTTCTGGCTCTCATAGTTTTTTATCAGTTAATTGTCAATCACCGGATTGTTATTAAGGCTAAACGTGAAGAATTACTTTGACTTTATCAATCAATATTTTTTCGTGCTTACATTTTTTCTAAAAAGTCATTTCTTTGAAGTTTTGTATTCATTTTCACGGTTATATCAATAATCTAACAGTTGGAGCTTAAGAAAAGGCATGTCATGAGTCGTCTATTTAAAAGTGAGTTTTTGATAAGTATAAAAAACGATATTTTACAGATGTATTGGGATCATCGAGAAAACGACGTTTTCCAGATTTATTGGGATCAGAGTCAGACGTTTCGAAATACGAGGCGCTTTTGAACGATCCTCATGTTAATCAGCTAACTTTTCCGGGTAATAGCAATACATACCAATTTAACATAGACGACCTACAGCGTCAAGAGACCATTTGTCTAAAACAAAATGCATCTATAGAACATTTTGTATTTCGCCCACTAAATTTTCCAATAGCTGTTAAAACTCTACACATTCCAATAGATCCAGGAAGAGGAGTTAACGAGGAGCGATTCAAAGCATTAATAGAAGAAGCAAAAATACTTCGCAAAATTTCTCATGGTGCTAACGTGATCGATTTCTATGGCTATGCTTTGTATGAAGAAAAATTATGGATTTTTATGGAACTTATGGGCGCTTCACTTGAAGAGTTGTATAAATATTTCCATGAAAAATTGTATCCTAAGCCCAAGTCTTCTAAACGTATTGTAATACCAGAGAATATAGTCGTAGTGATCGCAGTCCGTTTATTAGATGCCTTAGTGTTTTGCAAAAAACAAGGTGTTATGCATCGAGATGTAAAGCCAAAAAATGTGCTTGTAAATGAGAAAGGCGAAATAAAGCTGTGTGATTTTGGTCACTCCAAAATATTGGAATCAGGTAAGCATCTTTAACAAATTTGAAACATGACATTTTTAGGATTAATGGCCAGCTCAATCGGAAGAGGCACATTGCTTTACTTGCCGCCAGAAAGATTTGGTGGCGAGCCTTATGATGAAAGAACTGATGTTTGGAGTCTAGGAATCACTTTAGTCGAGATTGTCTATGGAGATATTTATAACCTTTATAACATCAAAGAATTTCAAAAAGATTTGGTTGAAGTAATGAATACGATAAAAAAAGCGAATGGTGACGAAATTATGACACGATGTTTTAGCAAAAGATATTCGGTCGATTTATGTGATTTTGTCAAGTCTTGCCTAAATGAATTAAACTCAAGGCCAAAATACCAACAGCTGATGAAAACAAAGCTATATAAATCGTTTGTCACTAAAGACTACAAACTAAATGCTATGGAAATGTTTATGAAACTTTATTCGGTAATTAGATAGTTGATATAGGTTGTGGCAAATAACGCAAGACTAACCTGTTTTGATTGTACACGGTGTTTCATTGATTCTTTAAGATTTAAAAGTCGTATATTTCTGATTTTCAATTTTTCAGGGATTGACGGGAAATTCAAATCCAAAACCAATTTCAAAAAATCGCGAACTTCAAACGCGATTATCTCGACAACGGTAGCGATTCAAAATTTACTGTAAAAACAAAAAATGCTCCATTTTTTATGAATTTTCCGAATATATATAAATTATGGCAAATTTCGTCAATTTAAAAAATTTTCAATTTTTGACCTCCTTCAGTTGGAGACATGGAGACATTTTTGGGCGCCCTCCGATTTTATCGATTTGACCATAAGATAATAGTATAGATATTGTTGCAACTTTTTATGGGTGAATCTAAGCCCAGTCGAGCTTTTATGATAGGTTTTAGTGCCTTAAAAGGTATTTTTGGGGTCCGATTTTAGGGAGTTTTTCGAGAAAAACGCAATTTTTTCAGCAAAAACATGTTGTTTGGGGGAAAGTTAATATATCATTATGTAGCGCAGATCACCAGCTTTCCAACGGTACCTTGATCGTAAAAATCAGACTTAATTAAGGTACACTTTGTCCATTAAAACTTTTGGGTAGAAAATGGAAATATGGCCAAATGGCCCACATGCGTATCTCCGAAACCACGAAGGCTACGGAGCTAATTCCAACGACGTTTGCATTTACTCACCGAGTATATAAAAAAATATTTCAGGTCAAGGACGGGCGAGAACCTTCAAACTTTGTCGCCTGGCCATTGGGCCCATCTTCGACTTCTCGAGAAAGTGTCTCTTAAGATCTACCAGAATAGTAGATCTTAAGAGACGATATCTTGACTTTTCGAACCCAGTTCAATATAACGGAGGGCACAGTAAAAAAGTTGTTCCGTTTTCATTGAAACCAACGTATACCCCCGTTTTTGAGGTCGCTGAACACGAATTTAAAGTCCTTTTTTCGATCCGACTTATAGTTTTTGAGATACGACATATGGGCCTTATACAGATATTCCACAATGTCCTAATTGAAACAATAGGCTTTATTTCCGCGTAGTTAAATCCGTTTGCGATGGTTTTGGTGACAATGGATAGCCCTTGAAAAATGCTACAAATTTCATATAAAAACCATGTTGTGAAACTCAATAGTTCAGGAGATATGATAACTTATATCTATATAATAGATAATAATTTCAGGCCAAATTTTCACATTTTCTGGTTTTTCTCAAAATTTGAATTTGGCTGCATGGATCTGATTTTATTATGAGAAACTAGAATATCTAGCCTACAAAATGACACCTCGCTAAGTCGGGTTCTAAGAAATGTTTCCATAGCTAAAACTGAAGGAGATCAAAAATTGAAAATTCTTTAGATTAGCGAAATTTGCCATAATTTATATATGTTGTAGCCGATATTGAATTTCAGCCGATTCTTAATCGGCTAGCCGATATTGAATATCCAAATGAATATTCAAAATCGGCTAGCCGATTTTGAATATAGCGATATCTTATCTTTTGGATCACTGCTTGAAAATCTAGCGGTAAAAAGTTATGACCGAAACAATTTTTTATAAACAAAATTATAAAAAATTTTGAAACGAAAAGCAGGCACTCAGCATCAATGAAATTTTTCATTGAAACGAATTAATAAATCATTATAAAATTCAAAATCCTTGATAATCTAGGAAAAAAGAAAGATGGTATTTTTATAACTCATCGAGACGAATCAAATGACGCCAAAATTATGGAATTTGAAAATTGTTTTGTGTTATTGAAAAGAAAACTCTGATTCAGAAATTCGTTTCAATAACCCAAAACATTTTTCAAATTCAATAATTTTGGCATCATTTTATTCGTCTCGATGAGGTATAAAAAAGCCAACTTTATTTTTTCCTAGATTATCAAGAATTTTGAATTTTATAATCATTTATTGAATCGTTTTAATGAAAAATTCATTGATCCCTGCCGGCTTTTCGCTTCAATTTTCAAACTCATTTGAATTAAAAAATCACAATTTTGTTTCGACCATAACTTTTTATCCTTAGATTTTCAAGTAGTGCCGTAAAAACAAAAAATGCTCGAAATTTTGTGCTCTATCACATGGCGTCATTTCCCCAAAAGTAGACTGGTCCTTTAAAGATGTTTGAGATTCGATCAAATTAAGTTAATCTTACATTAAGTCCCGCATTCTGTATTTTTAAATTCATTATTCTAGATATTTTTTAATACCGAGAAGCATTCGTTGGATTCAAGTACTGATTCCAACAGAGAAGTTGCCCAAGATGAACTAGTAGAATATAACAAAGCTATAGCAAAATATATCAAGGCTATTGATTTGGATCTTACTGATGCAATTGCTTATGGCATAAGAGGAAATGCACAAAAAAACTTAGGAAAATATAACGAAGCTATAGCAGATTATACAAAGGCTATTGAATTGAATTCAACCTATGCAATTGCTTATAGCAACAGAGGAAATGCACAAACAGGCTTAGGAAAAATTATCGAAGCTATAGGGGATTATACAAAGGCTATTGAATTGGATATTACTGATGCAGTTTCTTATAACAACAGAGGAATTGTACAAAGCAACATAGGAAAATATAACGAAGCTATAGCAGATTATACAAAGGCTATTGAATTGAATCCTACCAATGCAAATGCTTATAATAACAGAGGAATTGCACAAAGCAAGATAGGAAAATATAACGAAGCTATAGCAGATTATACAAAGGCTATTGAATTGAATCCTACCAATGCAAATGCTTATAACAACAGAGGAATTGCACAACAAGACTTAGGAAAATATAACGAAGCTATAGCAGATTATACAAAGGCTATTGAATTGAATCCAACCTATGCAATTGCTTATGGCATAAGAGGAAATGCACAAAAAAACTTAGGAAAATATAACGAAGCTATAGCAGATTATACAAAGGCTATTGAGTTGGATCCTACCTTTGCAAATGCTTATAACAACAGAGGAATTGTACAAAGCAACATAGGAAAATATAACGAAGCTATAGCGGATTATACAAAGGCTATTGAATTGAATCCTACCAATGCAAATGCTTATAACAACAGAGGAAATGCACAAAACAACATAGGAAAATATAACGAAGCTATAGCTGATTATACAAAGGCTATTGAATTGAATCCAACCAATGCATTTGTTTATAACAACAGAGGAAATGCACAAAATAACATAGGAAAATATAACGAAGCTATAGCGGATTGTACAAAGGCTATTGAATTGGATTCAACCAATGCACATGCTTATAACAATAGAGGAGAAGCACAAAATAACATAGGAAAATACATCGAAGCTATAGCGGATTGTACAAAGGCTATTGAATTGGATCCTACTGACGTATATGCTTATTACAACAGAGGAAATGCACAGTTAGAACTAGGTCGATTTAACGACGCTATAATAGATTATACAAAGTTTATGGACCTGAATCCATACCGCAACGAAAGAGTTTCAAAAGATCAAGTAGACCAACGCAATAATAAAGTTACACCAACTTATAAATTCTCTGTTGAATGGAATTCATTGTATGCTCTAGTATATAACAATAGCGGAGTTTCTATAGAAAAATCCAAGAAATATAACATCGATTTTCCGAAAAATGTCGAATGGAATCCATCAAATGTGTTTGCTTATAACAACAGAGGAGTTGCGCATGGAAAATTAGGCTTATACAACAAAGCCGTAGCAGACTTGACGAAAGCTATAGAATTGAAACCCTTGTGTGCCTTATTTTATAGCAATAGAGGAATCGTGCAAGCGGAATTGGGAAAGTATAAAGAAGCAAATGCTGACTATATAAAGGCTATTGAATTAAAACCGAAGTTTGACTTAGCTATCAATAGCCAAAAGAAATTGATGGATAAGATGAATTTGAGAAAATAGAACATTGATTATAAAAACTAAAGAAATATATATACGTATCATACATGTTTTATAATAAACTTGTTTTTCAATATACCAGTCCATATTTTGATCAGCATGAAAGATCAATTTCGCTTTGAAAATCTAGCGTTCGATCTTCACTAGAGATCAACTTCTTTGTATCTTTAAAATTGCCTGATTCTCGATATCTTACCGTTTTTAATGCTCTTAACAAGATGTTGTTGCTATTTTTATAATTGAACGTTTCTTAGATAATTGACCAGAATTCGATATTTACATTTTATGGTGTATCTATGTTTAGGGCATCACGACTTTATCTAACCAGACTTTATCTAACTAAATTTGACAAAAAAATTCAAAATTTTGCAGTTTTTCAAGCCTTTGGCTTAAATGGAGGACAGTTGTTCGCTATTTTTTGTAAAAAAAAATTTTCTAAGCTTCAGTTTTATTATTTATAAGTTAAAGCTAAAAAGCTAGATAAAGTCGTGATACCAAATTTTTACGTATGAGCAATCAGCTTTTCATATACAAAAGTAGAGTTAGGAAACCGAAACCAAAACCGAAACCGAAAAAAGTCGAAACCGACACTTTTGAAAAACCGAAAAAAGTCGAAAAAAACCGAAAGAAAAATTTTTATTCCCATTTGTGTGAAAATTGAGAATTTTCATATCTTTTCATCGAATTTCTTTAAAAAACAATAAAAATTGTTTTAAACCATAATATTTATTCAAATTTTGAACAAATCGACCATTTTTATAAAAAATTTGGTGTAAAAAAACCGAAACCAAAACCGAAAAAAGTCGAAAAAAACCGAAACCGACACTTTTGAAAAACCGAAAAAAGTCGAAACCAAAACCGAAACCGATCGGCCAAAAACTGAAACCGAAACCGTCACTTTGGTAAAACCGAAAAAAGTCGAAACCAAAACCGTTCGAGGAAGACCGAAACCAAAACCGATCCATTTTCTATCGGTTTCCTAACTCTATACAAAAGCAATGTAAAATCCTTGTACAACCCTATATTTGGACCAAAATCCACACGGTCAATCCTAAGTTTAAGATTTTATAATTGTTTAAACTATTTTATGATTTTTACAAGTCCAGAAGGGTTTTCATGAGTCGTGATTAAGACAAAAAAAAGTTAGATCTAGCCAATAAAAAAGATTTGAAGTAATTTCGATTATTCAAAAAATTATGATGATTAAAAGTAGCTTTAGGAGGTCCTAAATGATCCCTGGAATCCAACTGCACTAGCAAAAAATTGAATTTTTCATGGGAAAAAAGAACTATGCCAAAGAACGAAAAACCTTTATTTTTTCGAATATTAAAATCTTTTCAAGAATTTTTGAAAACAAATTTGGCCAAGTTGTTGGAAAAAATTTTTCGACACTCTCAAGCTAGAAAAAGTTTTTCAAAAATCTTTATTTTTGAAATTGTTAGCGCTAGAAGAAATTGAATACTACTGTAGAAGAATCTAATACTACTGTAAAAGCAAAAGATATTCGAATTTTTTGGCAATTCTGAGAATAAGATTAATATATATCGCTAACTAATTCTACTTCTCTTACAATTCCTCTTCGGGCGAGTTGGCTGTAGACTGCGGTGGATTCCATAGCGTTTTTGAAACGCACTGGGTCTGGGATTGCGGCGATCTCTTCTGGCAGTTGGTTCCATATACGACGGGCAGTGTTGAAGGAGCTGCTTCGGACGGCTTCTAGCGAGGTGGTTGGCATGACAAGCTCCCATTCATGGCCAATTCTTTTTGTTCTTCTTCGGTCTTCATCTCTGCACAGGATAATCGCTTCGGGAAGATTTCGGTGGCCTCGGCTGAAGTGGTGCATGGCCAAAGCACGCTGCTGCATCGCTGTCTGGCTTATAGGCTTCCATCGAGTTTCTCCAGTAGTTGGGTGTAAGAGGCGGTAAAGTCGTTGGCACATAGCTTAGCGGCGAATTTCTTGACTCGTTCGATCGAGTTTTGGAGGACGGATTGCGATGGGTATCAGGACTCAATGGCGTATAGTAGAATCGGCTCGATGGTCACTTTATAAAGTTTCTTGAAGGCTGCCTTGGGTGCCCACTTTTGGATAGTTCTGCACAGGGCTTTAATCGATTGGAGAAATTTGATAGTGATTCTCGCGACGCGGTTCTTGTAGCACAGCTTCGGGTCCAGGTCGATGCCAAGGTAGCGGTATTGTTTGACTTGCTCAATCTTCTCGCCTTCAATTTCCAAGTCTATGTCGTAGTAGTTATTCGAAGTGGTGAGAAGCATAGACTTGCAGTTCTATGTCAACAACGGCGCTCTTATGAACACAGTTTAACTTGTAATGCTTCTTAAAATTCTCCTTGTACAAGCTTAATTCGCAAAACATGAACGGGATAATCAATAATACAGCTTGAAAAGACATCAGCATTAGAATTAAGAAAGTCTTTAGGTCTTTCTCCATCGGCACAAATAGATATAGAGGTAAAGTTAATAGTCCGGTAAAGGCAAGAGGTATGGCCCATGCCATGAAAAAAGCCGCATTTAAAGCGCTTTCAGCTGAAAAACCGTTGGTCCAAACTAATCGAGATGGTTTTAGACTTATCTTATACAGTATGTCCCAAATTCGCGCCACGCTTTGATTTCGCAATAACTTTCATAATATCCATCCATTCGGTGTAAT
>JAQGBS010001409.1:0-15820 GCA_034698545.1 Acrobeloides obliquus | reverse complement strand
GAGCATTGCACTTGAGCTTCGGGCTGACCTGTAGGGCGGTCCCGAGTTGGGATAGGCCCACAGCTTAATTTTTGCGTTTAGGGGATAGCGTTCGCGCTTCCTTGTTATAACTAAAAAATCCTTGTTCTTATTTACTTTGATCCTTCTATGGAAAAAGTAGGAAATTACCCCTATAGAATATTTTTCCAATAAACTTTCTTCAAATAAGTATCAGTTTTTGAAATCCTGTTGATTTCGTCTGCCCAGGGGAAAAAGCTCCAAAATTTGTAATAAAAGCGTTTTTCCAAATCAATAAAAATCTGGTTATTGTATAACATTACAAATTTCAATCATTTTTTGGAGACAAGACAAAAAGTGATCTTCGATCTATGGTAAAAAATGACTCCCATAAAGTTCAGTCAGCACACAGTTCTTCGATCAATGAAAATTTCATTGTCACACTTTTAGAATGCGACAATTCATTTTCATTTCCTTATTTTAATCAGCCATTAGTTAGTTTTGTGAAATTTGTGCACCTTTCAATTGTTTGAGAAATTTTGAAATTTTATTTTTCATCGATTTTTTACAATTTAAAAAAATTATGACTGACGATAAGAATCTTCGGATTATTTCGACCGACGAAGTAGCAGAACATAACTCGGAAAACTCTGTGTGGATTATTTTGAACGATAAAGTTTATGATGTTACTCAATTTCTTCTAGAGCATCCAGGTATGCTTACAAGGGAATATCAGGAAGTGTCCGGAAAAATTTTGAGCTTTTTCTCCCTAGGTTAAGCCTTTAGCCTAAA
Organism: Acrobeloides obliquus; assembly: GCA_034698545.1. NCBI lineage: Eukaryota > Metazoa > Nematoda > Chromadorea > Rhabditida > Cephalobidae > Acrobeloides > Acrobeloides obliquus. The sequence continues at coordinate 15,031 of JAQGBS010001409.1, read as the reverse complement.
CCAAAGCTTAAAAAAAGATGAAAAATTGATTTTTTTTTTGTTTTCAGCCTGGGGGATAGTGCATAAGTACTAAAAATTCTTACTAAAAAGTAAAAAACCAGGCCGCAGGCGAAAAATCTTTCTAAAAGTGCTTGTTTTTAAACTGAAAATGCTCAGAAATTTACAATTTTTGGTGGAAATTTTCCAAAATGTTGGTTTTTTTGGTGAAAAAATGGCCTATTTTAATGAAAAAATTTGAAAATTTTGGTGAAAAATCATAATAGGGAACTTTTAGGATTTTTTTAATTTTCAAATTGGGCAAAATCATAGACCAAGAGGGAAATTTTTTCAGAAGGGCTATAGTCCCGTTAGCCCATCCTGGCTACGCCACTAGCGGTGTCGTTAAATCGAAGTTCGATTATATAGTCTAGAGAACGCACTCCAAAAATTCAATTTTTTCACAAAAAATTGCCTGAGGATTTTCAGCTTACAAATTGCTGCTTTTCGCTGCCACAAAAGCTGAAAATCCTCATGATGACAATTTTTGGTGAAAAAATTGATTTTTTTAGTTTTTGTTATATCATACTAGTACACTCTCAATTTTCAGGAGGCGAAGACGTAATCTTGCAACAAGCCGGATTAGATGCTACCGAAGCTTTTAATGATGCCGGACATTCTATGGACGCTATAGAAATGACTAAAGAATATTTGATAGGACGTTTGCCAGACAATGAGATGAGTAACCCGCCTAGTAAAAATGTAGATGAAAAAATAGCACAAGATTCATATTGGAATAGGTATTTTTTGCATATTCTCCAGCTAGTGGTTTAGCCAGGCCCCAGCTACGGGGAGAAGGCTTTTTGGATACGGGGAAATGGGAATTTTTTGATGAAATTTTTGGGCAAAAATAGCCATTTTGACGATTTTGGTGAAAAAATATCATTTTTTTAGTGAAAAAAGGGGGCCTTTAGGAAAATGTTTTATTTTTTCAAAAACGGGAGGCACTTGTGGGTACGTCACTGCTTCAGCGAAATAAATCATTTTTTAGATCAACTGTGATAAATTACCTAGTTCCGATTATCACTGTCACTCTAGGCGTTTATCTATCATATAAATTGACTCAACGTTTTGTAACAGTGTGATTTTATAAACAATAGTTCTCATTTTTTGGAATTTTGGAGCTCGGATTAACACGTTTAGACGTGAAAATCTAGGAAATTTGAAATTGGGCAAAAGTTTTCGAACCCGGCCGGGACTTGAACCCGAACCTCCTGGCTACCGTCCAAGTGCACTATCATTGTGCTACCGAGACCTCCAACTGATGCCCGTTTTCTGGTAAAGTATTCATTAGAAAACGGGCATCAATTGGAGGTCTCGATAGCCCAATGGTAGTGCTTGGACGGTAGCCAGGAGGTTTGTGTTCGAGTCCCGGTTGGGTCCGAAAACTTTTGCCCAATTTCAAATAAACAATAGTAGTTCAATAAATTTCTAAATTTTTGAATAATTTTAACGCAGAAATAAACTTGGCTGTTGAATTTCTCAAATTCGAAAATCTCTTCAAAAAATATTTTCAACTCGTGGAGTATAATTTTTGAAAAAAGTGGAAACTAGTATCGATTAGGTGTCCAACTGAACGTGAAATTTTTCCAAAAAATTTTTTGCATCATCTGGAATTGACCCCTCTAAAAATTTTTTAAAATATCGCATATTCCATATCTTTTCAATACCATATGACTATGAAAAGTATGGCAAAAGTCTTATTTCCTTGATTCAGGGAAATAAGAGTGTGTATTGAAGCGAAAATTCAACATGTATTAATTTACCCTGAATCAGGTTTTCACGCTTTGGGAATGCGCGTAATCGATTCTTTACATAACTATATTGAATGTCAAATTAGATGTAAGAAAACAACAACATTTTCTAGTTTATTTTCACCATATGACAATAAATAAAATACTTTTTTTAGTATCCACACTATTGCTACTACTATGAGAGTAGTGGAACGATGACTAATCGGTTTTTCAATCCTCAAACTAATGAGAAGACTGAAATCAGTTTTTTTGATGTTCCAAATTCTGATTCAGACATTCAATATGGCGCTATATCCAAATTGTATTTTGGTATATAACCTTATAAACTTGATAATTTTCTAATTCCAAAAACAGAGGACAGTGTACGCAATTTGGGTATTCTGATACTCCTAAACTCAAATGACAAGTCGGAAATTCCTACATCTAAGAGCTTTGTATGATCATTTGTCGGAAAATCACAGTTGTCGGTTTTTTCGATAATAGTCGGATTTTCAGACAACTGTTTGATTTTCCGACAAGTAATCATCCGAAGCTCTTAGATGGTGGACTTTCTAACAAAGCTCATAAGCTCATACATACAATTGATTTTTTTCAAGTTTCGTTTACTGCGTATCTTTTATATTTTTAAAATAAATCTCAAAAATTATCATAATCTTGTTTTATTTAAAAATTTTTATTTAAAAGATTTTTAGAGGAAAAATCGATTCTTTCAGCTTTTGTCTATTTACGGCCTGGTCGTCCAGATCCGCCTTGGTTTGAGCCTGATGGACCACTTGGTGCACCTCCTTGATTTCCGGGTCTGCCTTGATTTGAGCCTGATGGGCCACTTGGTGCGCCTCCTTGATTTCCGGGTCTGCCTTGATTTGAGCCTGATGGACCACTTGGTGCGCCTCTTTGATCACTTGGTGCACCTCCTTGATTTCCAAGTCCGCCTTGGTTTGAGCCTGATGGACCACTTGGTGCGCCTCTTTGACCACTTGGTGCACCTCCTTGATTTCCGGGCCCGCCTTGATTTGAGCCTGATGGACTACTTGGTGCGCCTCTTTGACCACTTGGTGCACCTCCTTGATTTCCGAGTCCGCCTTGGTTTGAGCTTGATGGACCACTTGGTGCGCCTCTTTGACCATTTGGTGCACCTCCTTAATTTCCAGATCCGCCTTGGTTTGAGCCATCATTTGGTGGGTTTCCTCCAGCTCCACCTCCGTTTCTTCCAGCTCCACCTGAGCTTGCTCCACCTCCGCCTTGTTGGGAAGGACCACGTGGCTGAGCAATAACAACAGCTAATAGACAAGCAGCAAGAAGAACGATAGTCTTCATTTTTTGTGGATAAACTAAGTTATCTAAAATCAATCTTTACATAATTTATGTATCTAGATAAAAATGTGATCCAAATTTTAGCGCTATTTTTGAAAAAAATTGAGAATTACTTTTTATGTAAATATAACCCCACTCGAATAGAGAATCATCAAAAATTCAAAACTTTAAAATTTCTTCGGGACTGCGTTCTCTCTATTTTCAAAGATCCCAAATTCAAAAATTCGGGTTGGAACTATGTTTGAGAATTTGAAAATACATCCTATGTATGGGTATATACCGATAGGTAGGGTTGCCAGATTGTAACGTTAACAAAAAGTTTTTCAACGTTATTGTAACGTTACTAACGTCAACAAAAAATTTTTTAACGTAACGTCACTAAAAATTTTTTATAACATCATCTGGTAGGGCTAACGTTAGGAGACAATAAAGGGCATAGCTAGGTCCAATTTTTTGAGAATCCACTTTTGAATTTTTTCGATCAAATGCATTTTTTAAATACAATTTTGTGCAAAAATATAAGAGGTGCTTTAGTTAAATTTAATCATTTCTCCGATTTTGGGAAAGGTCCATAAACCCGGCTGCCCCTCTCTCCTCCGTAGATACTAGGTGAGGCGGGATCCCAAAATCGGGATATCCCGACGATTTCGATCCCGAAAATGGCCAATTTTCGCGATTGCGCGATCACAAAAATTTCGGAATTGGATTCCGATTTTCGGACAAATCCAATATATCATAGAGATATATAGTGGGCTCAAAATAAAAATTTAAACCTAATAGATGAGAATAAAATCGACTGATGTATTTTCGAACAACGGGGACCCTTTTATGTGCTACTTGAAACTTCCCGAAACGCACTTTTTGTTACTGATCTATCATGTCAAATGACAATAGTCTTGCCAAATCAAGCTGAAATAATAATGAGGTACATAGTACATTGCCTATGTTAAGCTAAAACAATCGATTTTGAAACGTTTCATGGATATTTGTTGGCAATGTTATGAATTTTTCGTAGTTTTTATTTGTACGACCAGTCAAATGATTTTCATATGTAAATGAAACCAAGAGGCACAGTTCCAAATAGATTCGTGTCTTATGGATTCTATCAGAAGGATATAGATAGAAAACAAACGACGTGGATATGAACAGATTTCATAAGCGGAACCAGAAATAAACCAAAAAATAGACAAATAGACTTCGTGTCTTATGGATTCTATCAGAAATTCTATGAGATAGAATTCATCAAATAGACTTTAGGAACAGATTTCATAAGCGGAACCAGAAATAAATCAAAAAATAGGCAAACAATAAAGGTAATATTTTCTCGAATTTTGGCCAGCATTAAAACTTGTGTACTTTTCTGGAAATTATTCCATGATAAGGGGCATACAGCTGTGAACATTTTATTTTATACTACTACAGCAGGGTTGCCAGGTGAATTTTTCAAATTTAAGTTTCTTGAAGCCAAATTTAAGTAATTAATCAAATTACCACCAGTTTTTGGTCTCAAATTTAAGTAAAATTGCTTACTTTCGCTTAAATTATCAAATTTTTAGGGTTAAATTTAAGTAAACATGGCAACCCTGCACTACAGTCGACTCTCGATAACAGGCGATCTTCGATAAACTCCGTGGTGCAGTGGATAAGGAAGCCACCCATAGCTGTACAAGGAGGGGGTACTGGCGGCCTAAATACGATGTGGTCGCAGGGGACCCCCCCCCCCTCCATAATCATTTCTTAAACCAACCCCAAATACGAAGTGGGTATTAAAAATTTTCGGCAAAAAGACGAAGTGAGGGGGGAGATACAGTACCCCCTTGTTTAGCTATGAAGCCACCCATCTGAGCTGGCAAGTTAAGCAACGTCGAGATTCGATCCCTCTAGGGTAATTTTTTGGTTTTCAAAAAAAATTTGATACTCTTAAAGGAGAGGGACCTAAAATAATGTGAAATTTTTTTCTAAAATTGATCCCTTTAAAAAAAGAAGAAAAATCCAAAATTTTTATAATTTCGCTTCAATACAAAACATTCATTTCTCTGAATCAGGGTCAAGGAAACGTTTTCATGCTTCGGGAATGCGCGGAATCGCTTTCTCGCATAAAATTACCCCCATAAAGGTCATGCACTACACACCATGCCCTACACGAATACACTTCGATGGCAGATATTTTCCGAGTGACCTGTAATTCCATGTATTTCTTCATGAATACTAATATCAAATTCTTCATTTGTATGAGCACGTGATCATTTGCCAACCCCCTCTTTTAGATCTTTGACTTTAAAAAATATTTATTGAATAATAAACAACCAAAATTGTGACAAAAAAGTTTGTTTTTTAACACTATAAAAAGATGTTGTTTATTAAATGAATAAGACAAATAAAATTAGAGCAAACATGCTCATAATGTCGATTTTGATAATCGTTCCATGCCCTACCGGTTGTATTGTATTAGCAGATGGAGTAATATTGACCGATGTTGTATTGATGGTTGTTGATACGCTTGTTGAAATTCTGTTAGTTGATACGCTTGTTGAAATTCTGTTAGTTGATGTGGCGATTGAAGTCAATGTTGGAGTGGTCGTCAACAAGGTTTGTGTTGTTGTAACATCAAGAATTTTCACTAAAAATTTCATATGTCGGTCTTTATAGGGTTATTTTTTGATTGCTTTCACATTTCAAAAATTCGCCGAAATCGAGTTTAAATGTGTTTCCATCGTCCAATAGCTCAATCGAACGCTTTAATCACCGAAGTTTTTAGAAAACAAAATTATTTAAAAAATTTATTTGATTTTTTAGCTCAAAAATAGTGAAAATCACGGTTTTTTAAATTACTCCCACATTTCAAAAATTCGCAAAAAATTGAAAATAAATTTTTTTAATAATTTTGTTTTCTAAAAAATCAGGTGATTAGAGCGTTCGATTGAGCGGCAGTATAACTTTTCGTATAATTGTAGTTCGTACGAACTTTTTGTTGCCTGATTATCAATAAAATCCGTTTGTTGACACGAAAACATTTAAACCAAAACGGATTTTATTGATAATCATCAACAAAAAGTTCGTACGAAAGGTTCGTACGAAAAGTACCGTACGAAAAGTATCGTACGAACCACAATTGTACGAAATACTGCCGATTGAGCTATCGGGTGATGGAATGGATTTAAACTCGATTTTTGGCAAGCTTTTGAAATGTAGGAGCAATAAAAAAACAACCTGTACACCAAAGTTACCTGCATCATAATTCAACAATGTATCTCCAGTAGCATTAATCAATATATATGATCCATTGTGAATTATATGTGTTGTATTACTGATGCTTGTATATCTAAAACTCACGAATCTTTAGCTTTTATGGTTTTTTCTTACGAAAGAGATTGGTTATTCCCAAACGTTATATTTACTCCATCAGAAACAATGATATTAATATCGAATAAGGCTACACATCTACTGCAAACATATTGCTTTGTACTATTAGCTTTTAACATGAAATAGCCCTTGATTCTATTTGTAAAGCTATGGATGTTATTGTTATCTAAACATTTAAATTTATGCCTAATGGAAACTTGGGTGAGTTGCTCCCTTTTAAAGAACCAGTCCAGTAATTTACAACCATATGAAAAAATAATATATTCAGAAAGATCATGAAAAATGGATCATTTTTTGTTTTACGGCATCTTCTGAATCGTTGTAGTTTTCGAGGTAATTGCGATTGAAATTTTGAATTTGTGTACAAGCTCTTCGTTGTAATACACAAACTTTTTAAAATTTTTTGCGAAAAAATCGATTTTTGCATCAGTTTTTTAAATTTTCATAAAATGAACATTGTTGCAACTTTTATAGCTAAATGAGACGAACAAAATGACACCAAAATTATCCAATTTGAACATTATTTTGGGTTATTGAAACATAAATTCTGATTCATGTTTTCGTTTCAATAACCCAAAACAATATTCAAATTGGATAATTTTGGTGTCATTTTGTTTGTCTTATTTAGCTATAAAAAATTGCAACAATGTTTATTTTATAAAATTGAAAAAATTGATGCAAAAATCGATTTTTCCGCAAAAAATTCAAAAAAATTTGTGTATTACAACGAACAGCTTGTAACAAATTCAAAATTTCAAACGCAATTATCTCGAAAACTACAACGATTCAGAACACGCCGTAAAAACAAAAAATGCTCCATTTTTCATGCTCTTTCTGCCCATGATGCTAAACAAGGAGTAAAACAAAAACTTACCTCCTTCGATGCTCATATTTATCTGGAGTGCTCCACTAGGAGGAATCAGAAAATTAAAAACGCCTCTATTATATGGATACATATCACGATAAGTATCTCTTGTAAATGTTAAATAATGAATGTAGTCGGTATCATATTGACTAAAATAGCATTCAAATTTTGCAAATTTTGGGAATACTTACCTAAATGCAAAAATTGTTGTATTACCCAAATAATTTCCTTGGAGCCAAACACTATCATCTCCCTATAAAAATTTTACCCTCTATCATAATAAAAAAATCTTACAGTGTAACTTAACCCTGTAACATAATATTTCTTGCCGATAGGGACATATATCGTGTACATACAGCGTCCATTGTTTAGGGTACCATTGCTTAAGGCGACCATAGACCCGTTAATAGAATCCCACGGGCTTTCCGGTTGATGGAATAGAACATTGTTATTATTCGCACAATTTGTAGTTTGGGATAATCCTGTACTCTCTTTGAGCCTCATAAGAACATCAACATTGCTGCTATTATACGATGATCCAGTATACAGAATTGATATTTTATTAGCTGTCGCAGAAATTGGAAGAATGGTATTTGGGTCACTTAGACTTTCATTGAAACTATTTTTCCTTGAGAAACTAAAAAAGACTCGTGTTAAAGGACCAGTCAAGTGGGAAAAAAGTTGCCCTTCTTTGTTGATATTCGGAAAGATCATGAAAAATGGTGCATTTTTTGTTTTTACGGCATGTTCTGAATCGTTGTAGTTTTCGAGATAATTGCGTTTGAAATTTGATACAAACTCTTCGTTGTAATACACAAACTTTTTTGAACTTTTTGAGAAAAAATCAATTTTTGCATCGATTTTTAAAATTTTTATAAAATGAACATTGTAGTAATTTTTATAGCTAAATGAGGCAAACAAAATGACACCAAAATTATCCAATTTGAACATTGTTTTGGGTTATTGAAACCCTGATTCATGTTTTCGTTTCAATAACCCAAAACAATGTTCAAATTGGATAATTTTGGTGACATTTTGTTCGTCTCATTTAGCTATAGAAAATGCTACAATGTTCATTTTATGAAAATTTAAAAAATTGATACAAAAATCGATTTTTCCGCAAAAAATTCAAAAAAGTTTGTGTATTACAACGAAGAGCTTGTACACAAATTCAAAATTTCAAACGCAATTATTTCGAAAACTACAACGATTCAGAACATGCCATAAAAACAAAAAATGCTCCATTTTTCATGATCTTCCCGAATATATCATTTTTTCATATGATTGTAAATTACTGGACTGGTCCTTTAATTTAAATCGATTACAAGGTTATCAAATTCGATGTACTAATATCGCCGGCATAGAAATAAAACGTTCCGTTAGTACAGTTTCCATAGCAATTATAATCATCAAAAAACAAAACTTCCAATAGACCCGGTCCTCCAAGTTCAGTTGTCTCTGCATTCGAATAGCCTTCTGGTCCGGGAACAGTAACACCAATCGCATCAATGAATCCAGAATGAGAAAATGGTGCTAAATGTATAAACCTTTTCTGAATCCTACTACTTAATGTACAAAAGTCTATCCAGGCGATAATCAGTGGGAAATTGTGCAACGGATGTCAATGGTGCGGAGAGGGATTGACACCAAATTTCAGAGGGTCTCCCCTCGGGGCAAATGGGAGAGAAGAAGGGCCGAATGGGAGAGAAGGGCCAAAAATTTGGCTCCTCTTACGTTTTTTAAAAAAATTTTCAAGTGATCCCCCATTCGCCGGACGAATTTACGCCACTGCATGTCACAAAATGAATGTTTTGATGACACTCAATCTTGATGCTAAAGTAAACATGCATACGTGTTAAAAGTGAAAATGCAATAGTCCAACCAGAATCCGGATTGATCTGCGTATATGGGAACGATTGAAAAGTGATGCAAAATTCCTGCTCTGTAGTATAATGATTATAGAATACATTGAAGTTTGAGTCGAGGTTTGTTAGTCTAAACTTGTATATTTGTCTCAAATGCATTTGATACTTACGAAATGTTTGCTCCTCCATTACAATTATTTAAGACGAGATTAAAATCAACTTTGATTTCTGGATCAGTAATATAATATCCAATATTTGGTGTAATCGATGTTACGGTATAAACGGTTTCATATTGAGGTTGAATCTAAATGATGATGGAAGCGTTATCGGAACACACATGCAAAATTTTTTGTGCAACTTTAGCATATATGCTAAAATTCCGCGTGTTCATGGACGCACCCGAGGTACAGTGCGTCTCATCAGGGACTTCCCACTAGGGATCGCAAATGCGTCAACGTAACGACAGATTTGTACGTCAATAGATTGACGGAATTATCAGGCGAAAAATCAGATTTTTCTGAGTTCTATTGCAGTTTAGGGGTCCAATCGACTTTTAGGGGTTCAATCAACTTTTAAGGGTCCAAAGAAGGCTTGAAGGATTATGCTTGGCCTAGGCCATAGGTTTAGGCCTAGACTTAGGCCTAAGTCTACCAATTAATTTTGTACATACTTTCCATACGCAGCTCATATTTTGGCAATAATAACTATTAAAAGTTGGCGTCAGCGTTAATGTTTGGTTATAGGATACATTTAATGTATCGTTTGAGCAAACACATTGTGCCAGAATGGTTTCGATGGGCAGTATCCCAACCAAGAGTACTAGCAGCCAAGTTCTTTGCATTTCTGCAAAACGACCAAGTGGTATTCTGTAGAAGTGATCGCTATTCACACCCTACTTCAAAGTGTTTATGACTAGAATTCCAAGTCTTATAGTTTTCTCTTTTTTATCAATATGTTAGATTTTATTACAGAATAATTAGATTTAATGGATGCTATCTGTTTGACTCATTTCGACTCTAATCATTTAGACAATTTCTTTATTATCAAAGGCGCCACTGCCACACCCGAATGTAAAACCAAAAAGGTTATTAGCCTGAAATTTTTTTATGACTGTATGAGTCAAAATATCAATGAACGCACTCCATCAAACACCTCACTCGCTTGTTCTTGATAACCAAAGTTAAGTTACAGAGTGAAGAATAAAAAATCTTCTTTTTGTCTTTTTGGAGAGAAAAAAAATTAAAAAACAATTATTTCTCAACATGACCATAGTTATACGTACAATCGATTTAACGATTCGAAAAACTGGAAAACACTTCTCAGCAAGGGTGAGATTTCCCCGGGGGAATTCTGGCAAAATCTTTTTTTGACTGTGTCCCCAGAATTACTTGGTTTGAAAATTTTGTCTCCCTCAAACTAGCCTCGGTGGTGCAGTGATTAAGCAGCAGCTTCGTGGCCACAAGGTCGCAGGTTCGTTTGAAGCCAATTTGGTTCCAAGCAGGATTCGAACCCGCGACTTTGTGGCCACAAAGCTGTTGCTTTGTCACTGCACTACCGAGTCTAGTTTGAGAGATACAAAAAAAGCGAATTTTTTTGAAAATTTTTTAACAAAAAAGCGTAAAAGTATGGGTTTTATTATCCACTCTGTATTATATCTGTAAACAAAACGCATATTGGTTGACAGGCATCCAAAGTCTTATGATCGAAGCCAATAACACATGAAAACGTACAAAACACTTTCTGATTCATAATGACTTCTTTATAGGTTTACTAAAAGCATATACCGTATTTCCTCTAAAATAACCCTGATGGTTTTTTTCAACCCTCTGGAAAGGGGGGTTATTTTTTTCAATCCTCCAAAAAAATTTTTACATGTCAAAAATTGACGAAAATTGCCTAAAATTTTGACAAAAATTGTAAAAAATAGGCATTTTTTTGTTAAAAAATTGCATTTTTGATGAAAAATGGCAACATGTGGACATTTTTCATGAGAAAAATTTTTAAAAATAAAGAAAAATGACACTCCTGGGGATAGAGTTATTTTACCCCAAGTTTTTCACTTGAATTCCGGGAAGTTTGGAGAGGGGGGAGGAGTACACTCATAAAACGAATTTAATTCTTGGGGGGTTTATAACCCCCAAAATTTCGAGGATTATAAACCCATAACATTAAAATTTTTTATTTTGGTAAGTTCGACAGCGATCCAGACAACGTTGAAATTTTTATGTTTTGCTTAACCCCCTTTTTCGTAACGCCTGTTTTGCCTAACCCCCGTTTTGCTTAACCCCGGAAAATTGCAAAAAGACGCTGGGGGAGGTTATTTTAGAGGAAATAAGGTAGTATCTAATATCATACGCAAATAGAAAATTTTTGGGCGTGAAGTCATATGCATCTATTCTGTTTGTGCAAAAAAGCATCGAAAGATATGGGTGCCCTTTGAAATTACCGTCGTTTTTTGGCTTTGATGAGAATCGTGTCAATGAAAGCAGTAAAATTTCGGCTCCAGCAAACACCTCACTCGCGTGTTCTAAAAACACATTGGATGTCTTTCAGACTTGACGCCAATCGAAGCATCCAGAATCTTATGATTGAAGGTTGACTTCGCGATAAGACAAGAGAACGTGCAAAACACTTGGTTTCTGATTAATAAACTCCTTATGCTTTCTTTATACGACTGCTAATATCATACAGTATCTTGCTTCAAGGTCTGTAAATGGAGAATTTTAGGGCTAGGAAGTCACATGCCTGCGATTCTGTTTACGGAAAAAAGAAATCATAAAATATGGATGCCCTTTGGAGTTGACGACAATCAGAGATTATTTGATCCATATAAAAGGAGGGTACTTCGGTAAAGACTTCAATTCGTGCTCTCTACTTACAGAAGATACTTCTTTCTCAACCAATCAACATGAAAACCATTGTTTTCGTTTTGCTTGCTGCTTTCTTGATGGCCATTTCGGTGCGTTTTAAGTTCAGACTTATCTAATACGTCTGATTTTCAGCTAAGTTGCTAGCATATATATGTTGCGCCTGATCTTGAACGAAGTTAGACTTAGGCTTAGACTTAGCCTAGGTTTAGACTTAGCCTAAGCTTAGGCTAAGTCTAAACATAGGCTTAGGCTTAGCCTAGGCTTAGGCTAAGTCTAAGCTTAAGTTCTAAGCCTCAAAAAAGGCCCAGCTTAGGCTAAGTTTAAGCCTAAGTCCGAAACCTAAGTCTTAAAATAATTTCGTTTAAGATCTTGCGCCTGATTCAGAATCAAGCGAAATTCAAAATCGCGCGCAATATATATAAAGTAGCATAAATCAGGTGGGTTTGTAGTAAGGTTGGAGCCAGGGGTATGCCGACTTTACAAAAAATTTGAATTTGTGTACAAGCTCTTCGTTGTAATACACAAACTTTTTTGAATTTTTTGTGGAAAAATCGATTTTTCAATTTTCATAAAATGAACATTGTAGCAATTTTTTATAGATAAATGAGACGAACAAAATGACACCAAGATTATCCAATTTGAACATTGTTTTGAGTTATTGAAACGAAAACATGAATCAGAATTTTTGTTTCAATAACCCAAAACAATGTTTAAATTAGATAATTTTGGTGTCATTTTGTTTTATGCGGGGAATCGATTGAGTGCATTCCCGAAACATGAAAACGCTTCCCTGATCCTGATTCAGGGAAAAACGGTGTGTGTTTATTGGAGCGAAAATCGAAAAATTTAGATTTTTCGTCGAAAATAGACTCTCTAGAGGTAATTTTATGCGGAGAATAGATTGTGCGCATTTCCAAAGCGTGAAAATGCTTCCCTGATTCAGGGAAAATTGAGTTATTGAAACGAAAATTAACATTTTTTGAACAACCCAATAGTATATTTTGATGATTTTTGGTACTAGGAGTTTTTCTAAGCGACGAATATGAATTTTACGTTTTTTGATGAAAAATTTTTATGGGTTCCAAAAACGGTGCAAAAAGTATTAGGTCGGATCTGGGAATTGAATTTGCCAGGAAAAAATTTCTTTTTAAAATTTTTTTACTTTATAACATGCCCATCATAATGAATAAAAGTTATGGGAAAATTCCTCTGTCACCAAGTGCTATTTCTGGCTAAATTACGACTAATTAAATGGACTTTTTATACAGATTAAGAGCACGATTATGGTTTTTAATCCTCCATCACAAGCTTACATACGTTGAATCACATCAAAAAGAGCTGTATGAAATGGAGTGTTAAGGTTGCTCATCAGCTGATGTAAACAACGTTAGCTGTCGCATTACACATGGAGATGACGGCGTTAGCCGAGTTGTAATGCATTGCAGCTCGTTGTATTGCTAAACGACTCGTTTAAAGCGATTTGAATTGAGCTGTGTATTAACACGAAAACTCGATTTTTTAAAGGGGATAAGAATCAGGAACTAAACTCCGAAAAAATTTTTGTGTGCCAAAACAGCATATATAGGGGGTAAAAAAATCAATTCGTGCATTCCTGAAGCTTGAAAACGTTTCCCTGATTCAGGGAAATTAGTACATATTGGATTTTCGCTTCAATACACACCCTTATTTCTTTGAATCAGGGTTAAGAAAGCATTTTCAAGATTCGAGAATGCGCGCAATCTATTTTTCGCATGATTTCACCCCTATATATGCTGTTTTGGCAAAAAAATTTTTTGGAAATTAGTTCCTGATTCTCACCCTCTTTAAAAACAGTGTCCAATGCGACAGCTAATGCCTCAGCTAACGTCGTAAACCGCTGTTTACATGAGCTGACGAACAGCCTAAAAATTTTTGGAGATCTCTTTGCACAGTGCGTGAAAAGGTGCAGGCAAGGATCAAAATTTAAAAAAAAAGTTCTCCAAGTGATTCAGCTCGCCGAGCGCTTCAAAATGAGTACCATATCATAAGGTTTTAGTGTTTTGGCCCATAGCCTAGTGGCTAACGTGCTCGGCCTTCACTCATAGGGCACAGGTTCGATCCCGCGCCCAAAAAACATTTTTTATTTTTTTGGCAAAATTCGGGAAAATTTTTGCATATCTACATTTTTATGCGGGGGAACACGATGGCGCCATTATTTTTCCATAAAATAGAAAATTACTAAGTTTTTGCATAAATCGTATTGATGTAATTCCTCCAGATTTGTTTCATTTCTAGTACTTAATTTTTGTATATGTAATGCTCTAAAAAATGTGGGATATAATCCTTAACGAGAAAAAGAACTTTTTTCTTCGATCATCAAATCCTCCAAGAGTCCTCTTTTCAGTGGGATGAAATCTTCTCTTGTAAGCTGGGTAACACATGGAATTGATACAGGGTAATTGGTAGGTTTGAATAGGTAGGTTTCATTTGAAACACCCTGTATTTTTTACAAAAAATTTTCTCAAAGAACGAGCTCTAATTGTTACCCCCTTTAAATTTTCGCGTTGATTTGAAGAAGTTAGAGTCGACTCCCCCCCCCCCCCCATGAGCCTAGGTTTTAGGACCGATGTTCGGTACTATAACTTTCGCCACATTTCATGTTCGCCACACTAACTTTCACTATGTAACTTTCGCCATGTTGCAACAAACTATAACTTCGCTACTTTCGTGTCAATATACATATTTATTGCAAATCAGGCAACTCAATTAGTCTAAATTAATATGTTTATTGACACAGAAGTGGTGAAAGTTAAAGAACCAGTCCAGTAATTTACAACCATATGAAAAAAATGATATATTCTGAAAGATTATGAAAAATGGAGCATTTTTTGTTTTTACGGCATTTTTTGAATCGTTGTAGTTTTCGAGATAATTGCGTTTGAATTTGTTACAAGCTCTTCGTTGTAATACACAAACTTTTTAAAA
>JAQGBS010001408.1:0-15824 GCA_034698545.1 Acrobeloides obliquus | reverse complement strand
TAGGAGAAAAACGTCAGCCCATTAAAATCGATTGATGATTTCGAAATTACCAAATTCAAATTTTCGTTTTAATAAACCTTTTTTTGTTTAAACTGCGAATGAATGAATAAACCAATTTTTTTGACAATTACTAAAAGTGACTTATCTTATGTGTAGCACTGTCCGGGAGACGATTTCCAAAGTTCCAAATGTGAGACAGAAAGTGGTTAACCAGTAGGAATGCGTAGGAGAATAAGAAATAATCTTTATTCTAGCGACGTTTTACGTCTTCTTCAAGTTGAGTCAGAAACAGTAAATATTACTGTTTCTGACTCAACCATGTATTATTATTTTTAGCTTGAAGAATTTTTAGCTTAAAACGTCGAAACGTTGCTAGAATAAAGATTATTTCTTATTCTCCTACGCATTCCTACTGGTTAACCACTTTCTGTCTCACATTTGGAATTACTAAAAGTAGTAACGAGACTATAAAAACAGTAGGAAGTTGTAAAATAAATAAAGTGTGAAAAATCCATTAAATTAATGCTGTATTATGCACAAAATAAGGAATACTAATTT
Source organism: Acrobeloides obliquus (assembly GCA_034698545.1). Taxonomy (NCBI): domain Eukaryota; kingdom Metazoa; phylum Nematoda; class Chromadorea; order Rhabditida; family Cephalobidae; genus Acrobeloides; species Acrobeloides obliquus. The sequence goes on along the minus strand of JAQGBS010001408.1, from coordinate 15,266 downwards.
GTTCAGTTTTAATCAATTTGATGGCAATTATTTTTTGAAAACGACAAAGAATTCTGTAAAAAATACTGAAAAATTGAAAATCAGGGTTTTGGCGGGAAATTCAAAACTAATTCCAAAAATCGCCAACTTCGAACGCGATTATCTCGACAACGATAACGATTCAGAATTTACTGTAAAAACAAACAATGCTCCATTTTTCATGAATTTTCCGAATATATATAAATTATGGTAAATTTCGCTAATCTAACATTTTGGACACATGTGTACCCCCACAAAAGTGGGCTCAGCTACCCATTTAGCTCCACCTAGATTTTTTATTTTTTGGCCAAATAATCGTGCCTAGTATTGGTCTTGCGAAATCCACTTTCAAACCTCACTGCAAATCCAACCTGAATTTTATAGAGCTATTTTACTGAAAATTTGACACCTGTCCAAAAACACCTAAATTTGATAAAAATGGCGATATTTCTATGAAGTTAGCTCGGATGAAAATATGATGCACTACAAATTTGTACCTCTTTACCATATCAAATAAATATAAAAGACCGCATTTGAAAAGCTTTTAAATTGGCTGAGATAGAGGGTTTTTAAGATGGGGATGCATTTTTAGCTGTACGCTCGAGGTGACCAACTTCCGAGGACTATATCTCGAAGAAGGAAAAGTTTCGGAATTTTAGGTTGGTGGGTTTTTAATAGTGGGATCACATACTTAAACATAGGCAACAATTGAAAAAATTCTGAGACTTTGACATTTTGGGTTGGCTCCATGGCCTTATAATTTGTTTAACAACCTTCAGACAATGCGTCTTAAAAAATATTCAATTGGTAAAATAAATTTATTTATTAATAATTTATGTTAAAGGGGGAGGGGGTGTAAAGTAGGGTCGAGTAGAAAGTTTTTTAGATTTTTTAACAAGTGACCTTTTAAGGGTAATTTTATGCGAAAAATTGCGCGCATCGAAAAATTCTGAAATTTTTTTCTGGGGATCAAAAATGGAAAAAATTGCGTCAAAATTAGGGGTTATAAGTTTTAACCCCAACACCCCGGAAAAAATTTTCAGAATTTTTTGATGTGCGCAATCGATTTCTCGCATAAACTTACCCCTAAAAATGATTTCGTTTTTAAAAAATGATTAGGGGTTAAAACTTATAACCCCTAATTTTGACGCAATTTTTCCATTTTTTGACCCCCAATTTTCAGAATTTTTCGATTTGCGCAATGGATTTTTCGCATAAAATTATCCCTAAAGGGTCACTTGTTAAAAAAATTTTCTACTCGATCCTACTTTACATCCCCCCTTTAAGCAAAAATACATATTACGCAATACCTTGATATAGTGCCACCCATAAAAATTCGCGAAAAATTGAGGTTAAATTGAATTTCTTCGAGCGACCACATTTTGGATAGCTTATATGAGAATTTGTTGAGCTTGTATGAGAATTATATGAGAATTTGTTTGTAAAAAATTATTGAAAAATGTTTTATTTCCTCCAAGATATGGCCTTTTTTGAAGTGGAAAAGAGTCATAATATTTCAAAAAATCATATCTCCGCAAGGTCGAAGGCGTTTTCATTAATTCTTTTTGTAAATAATTCCTTATAATCCGCGCGAAAAAATCTGAGCTGTTCTCGATTTTTAAAAATAGTGTAAATATGGATAAAAAATGGCATAAACTTAGTGCTGTCATTTTTGATTATTTTTAAGCATTTTTGCTTATTTTTGAATCTTGATGCTTATTTTTGGAGATGCTTATAAGCAGCTTAGTTTTTTTAATACAAAATTCGATTTTCATTAAGAATTCGATTTTTACAAAAATTATAAAACAATGCAATTTGTTGAATTTTTGTTTAAAAAAATCGGATTTTTGGCAAAAATTTGATATTCACAATTTTTTTGGCAAATTTTTTTCGAATTTCACTCCTGGGATGGAGTTAAATCGATGTTTGACTATAATAGGAATTATTTAAATATAAGATTTAAAGAAATATTGTCATGAAAATAGGACATTTATGTACATTGTGCGTCAAAAGTTCGTGACCACTTTGAAATGTTATAATTACAGAAATATATAAAACCGAAATGAACCGTAATTATATTAGAAAATATTTTTTGCTCCTTTTTTGAATTAATTTTTGCTTTAAAAAAATAGAAGACTTCCTTAAGCACGAATTCCTGCAGCCAAAATCATAGTGCCAAAGACGAAGAAAAGTGAGGTTTTAATATCAGTAGCCGAGTTGCAGTTGTCGGATTCACAACAGCAAATAGTGCCAGAATCCATCGTCACAGGACCAAAACGGCGCTTGAGCTGGGTACAACCTTCAGCTGAGCATTGTGCAAAAGTGTCACAGCCACTAAAAAATTAAATTTATGAAATTTTTACTTAAGCTTAACATACCGGAAAACATCTTTACCGTCAGAGCCGATAACTTTGTAGCAGTAGTCTCCCATTATGCATGCACTATTAGCAGAATAGCTTGAGCCGGTGCCTAAAAATGGGTATCAATATGTGATAATCATTCTATATAGCTAGAATTTCACGGGGGAATTTTTTATCACCATTGACTTCAAATATATTACCCTCTGTACAGTTTCGACCATTAACGGCGGCAATAGCAGTGAGTATTAGAAGAGCACAAAGCATCTTGGAGTTCATTTTTGACGTTTAAAACTTTTTTTTCTAAAGCTTTAATTTATTTTCCAATAAAAATCACATTTCTAATAACGAAAACAAGGTGGAAAACCAGTCTGATCTTCAAAGAAAAGAAGACAAAAATAATGTAAACATACGCGCAGTTGATGAATATTTATGCTAAATAAGACCATTGAGATGTGTACCTAATAAAACGATCAGAAAGTGGTAAACAAGCATATTTTTGATTTAAATCAAAGATAAAAATGACAAATTTCTCAATGGGATTTTTTATACAGGGTGGCACAAAAAAGGTGGACTTTTGTGATTTTACTTGAGCAGGGGGTCCATATATGTATCCCTTCGCTTTGTTCGAAAGTTGCTCCCTTCGCAAAAATCTTTTTTGTTATCAGGCATTTTTGGGCAAAATGACTAAAAAATGGCATTCTTGGGTAAAATTTTGGCAAAAAGATCCCCTCACTTTTTCAAAAGTTGCCTCTCTACACCCCATAAATTTTTAGAAAATATTTTCCAGTCATCGAAAAGTTCTCAAGATGAAAGCCAACTTTTGGTCTCGATCAAAGTCCCACTCGCTATTTTATTCAAGTGTTTTCTAACAACCTTTGACCTCATTCCATATATCATCTTATTTATTAACCAACTACGAGAAGATCAATATTTTTAGGATTTTGGCTATATAACCCCATCAGTTACCATAGGAAGACATATTATTCCGGTGATTTTTCTCAACATTGTGATAACTTTGTTTCTCTTGTCTTCATATAAGAATGCAATGTTGGATTTTTTGAAGTTTTTTTATGCAAATGATGAAAATTCGATTTTTGAACAATCTAGTTAAAAATTTTAGCTGTTTGAAAAGAAATTCTAAAGTGAAGATGATCAAAATAATTGCGCTAATAGGTACTATTAGCACAAAGTAACTTTAGTAAAGTCCGTTTCCGCCGCCAATGAGAAAAAAGTTCGGGGCGATGGTCAAGTGATCCAAGGCATCTCTCGTCCGATCTGGCAAGCAACATTGGACCCACAGGTTCGATTCTGCTAGGGCAAAAATTTTGATTTTCAAAAATTCCTTACAAAAAAAGGAGCAAAAAATTTGTGCTCCATTGTTTGTAAAAGAAATTTTTTGAAAATCAAAATTTTGCCCTAATGGGATCGAATCTTTGATCCCAACGTTGCTTAACTTACCAGATCGGACGGGAGGTGCCTTGGACCACTTGACCGTCGCCCGGACTTTTTTCTCATTGGCGGCGAAAACGGACTTTAACATGTTTCCGGGTTATTTTTTTGCAAGAAATCGATCGCGCTCATTCCCGAAGCGTGAAAATGCAATCCAGATCTACTTCAGAAAAAATGTAACTAAAATTACTTTAGTCCAAAATTTTTTGGGGACATTTCGGCTACTTCCTTTGTCAGGGCATCATTATGTGTATATTGAAGCTTCATAAATGTATTTTCCCAAAAAAAATTGTACGAAAAGTGATACTGCCAAAATTGGTTGATTTTGAATTTAAAAAATGTCCGATTCTATTGATATCTATCGATTGATTTTCAATACATCTATCTACTTTTTATTATTATTACTAACTCGTATGACCGGTCAAAATAATGCATAACCTATAACCACCCAAAATTTTCCATTTTTACTGGACGTAAAATGGGCTCTTATCAATTCAATAAACAAAACAGTCTAATGATCTCCAATGTTCGATTTTATGGCTTAAAATAAATTTCTCCCTCATCTAATAATATTTTCTTAAAATAGCTATTTGTTCAATATGGGTATGCAAACATTTGAATTTGTCGATTATCTAGCACCGATTTGTGTATTCTTGATATTTTGGACAACAATCTTTCTCTTATGTGTTATTATAAACTATGCGTATATTACCTATCGTGATGATTTAACGGTGTTTGAAAAAGTTCGTTTTAACTCTTTTTTGTATATTTTATGGAAGATCAACCAACGCCCCTCTAGAAATTTAACCCCGCCAAACCGTGCAACAAAAGTCTCTAGAATTTTTGCCCCATCTTTGGAATTTGTTGCCACTGGGACTTTTGCCCTCTAAAAGACTGTTAATCCATCACCTTTTATGAATTTTAAACAAGGACGTAGCTGGAGGGGCCGATGGTGTAAGTGGGAATACTTTTTAGGTACTCTACCTGGGGACAATGAAGTCTTGAAGACTTGTTTGATCTTTCTATCCGAATGAGGAGAGCGTCAATCAAAATTCCCCTCTCTTTTCCCGATCTCCCTACAGCTACTTCTTTGGAGATGATTTACAATCCAACATTTTGTATCATACACGGGCAAAGCAGGGGGTACTGGGCCCCAAAATACGAATTGGTCCATTAACTTTTCCCCCGATACGAAGAATTAGGAGAGTACAGTACCCCCTGTTCTGTTTGTTACTTTTAACGAATTCTCTATTCGAACGCATTAACTAACTTTCCCATTTTTAGCTTGGAAGAAGATGGAACATGAAACTTGGACCGCATTCTATAGATCAAATCCGCCGCCGACGTGGCTGGACGTCTACATACGTTTATGAAGAAGAGCTTCGCATGTTTCCAATGTCGAAAAAGAGGCGTCATAGTTTGGTCTCCTTCGAATTCAACCTTGTCAATGCCACCAACTTTGCTAGATCGATTGCTACTAAAGTATAGAGGAAGTGATAACGTTAGTCGTAAACAACTTGTTTGCTTGAATCGCTTAGTTTGTAATTTAGAAATAAACTATAATATTTATAAGAAATTACGAATACCCACTAAAAAACTTATAAATTGAGCAACTTTCGAATAGAATTAGAAAATATATTTATTCTTTTTTGTCTTTATAAAAGTTATATGAGTGTACAAATATTAGACACGCTATAGCTAAGACAACAATTCCGATGATAACTTTTCGACTTCTGCGTTTTCTTTCTCTAGATATTGGGGCGAAAGCTTAATTACAACCTAAAATATGAATAAATTTCTTACAGATAGTCATTTTCATACTAAAATATATGGGGATGGGGGAACTGAGCTTTTTGAGATCTGGAGCCAAATCATTTGTTCATAGGCCGGCTAATAAATCTAGTTTAGGATTAACCCCGAGCTAACTCAAGGCCCTGAAATCGACTCCGAGCTTCAGAACCCTCATCGAACAGAGTCACATGATCAATCTGAACCTCAGGGCTAACTCGGAGCCTCTGATGTCGATCCTCGAGCTACATGAACTTCCTATGGCCAATTCCCAGAGCAAATTATCGGACCTCTAGAGTCAGTACCGAGCTCTAGGGTCAACATCTGAGCCCTATAAAGCTGATGATGGCTCTGGGGATAAAGGATTGGCTATGAGGGTACGAATCAACCTGGAAAGGGGGTAGGTAGGAACCATGATAATTTTTTTTAGCACAATATTTCTTTTTGTGCACAAAGTATTTTTTGCGCACAGGTTATATTTATACATGTGTATTACAAATGTGTTAAAATTTTTTAGGCCTTAGGCTTATGCTTTAGGCTTAGGTCTTAGGCCTAAGGCATAAGACTAAAGTCTAAGCCTAGGGTTAGAACTAAGTCTAGCCTAAGACATAAGCCTAACATTTAAGCCCAAGTCTAGCCTAAGGCTAAGTCTAGCCTAAGGCTAAGGCTAGGCCTAAGTCTAAAGCCTAAGTCCTAAGCCTAAGGCTAGGCCTAAGGCTAGGACTAAGCCTAAGCCTAGGCCTAAGGCCTAAGGCCTAAGCCTAAGGCTAGGCCTAAACCTAAGGCTAGGCCTAAGCCTAAGGCTAGGCCTAAGTCTAAGGCCTAAAGCTTAAGGCCTAAGCCTAAGGATAAGGCTAGGCCTAATGCCTAAGCCTAGGCCTAAGTCCTAAGGCTAGACCTAAGCCTAAGTCCTAAGGCTAGACCTAAGCCTAAGGCCTAAAAAATTTTAACACATTTGTAATACACATGTATAAATATAACCTGTACGCAAAAAATACTTTGTGCTCAAAAAGAATACTTGTGGGCAAAAAAGAATATTTATGCGCAAAAAAGAATACTTGTGCGCAAAATAAAATACTTTGTGCGCAAAAAGAAATATTGTGCGCAAAAAAAATTATTTTGTGCTCAAAAAAACATATTTTGTGCTCAAAAAAAATATTTGCGAGGTAGGAAATAGGCCCTGGGGATAGGGGATCGACTTTATGATATTGGATTGGCCATGGTGCTCGTAGTCATCTTTGAGACTCGGCTCTGAAGGGGGGGGGAAGGAATCATTGGCCTTAGTGGGCTCGGGGACATATGTGGAGAAGAGGTCTCCTCCCCCAACCAACTCACTCATCTGTCAAAAATTGGGGTAACTTTTTACGAGTCCAAAAATTATCAATTAAAAATGACGTTTTTGACTGACTGAAGGCAGACCGAACGAGGGAACAACCTCATCGGGGGGGGGGGGGGGGTCTTGAGTAAAAGGGGACTCCTCCATCGAGCGCTCACTTAAAAAAAGGGCGACTCCATATTAGAGATGGAGGACGATTCCGAGATCCCGGTCAGTCTAAAAACTGACTACAACTTACCAATGCCCACATGTGGTACAAATAGTTAAAGTTTTTCTATACCGTTTTTTAAAGTTTATTTATACATATAAGTTGTACAATATAATATATATAAAAATACAAAATTAACTACAAGATATAAGGGTTATAGGACTTTTCGAAACACATTTTTCGAAACGCGCTTTTCGAAACGGACTTTTCGAAACTATTTTTACAGTAATTTTAAAAAAGTTTTCGTTTTAATAACCCAACTCGATCTCCAAATTTTATAGTTTTGGTGTCATTTGATTCGTCCCATAGAGACAAATAAAATGCTATAATTGCTTTTTTATATAAATTTTAAGATCTTTGTAAAAATCGTGTTTCGAAAAGTGTGTTTCGAAAAGACCTACAACTGATATAAGATTATGCAATGGTTAATTTTAAACAATTTACCATTTATCGCTTAACAGAATTAATCGTAAAAATTAAATAAAGCATCATAGGTCGGCAAGGGGGGAGTCTCCCCCTTACCTACTCACTCATGAACCCAAAATTGAGGGGGGACCACCTCAAGAACTCCGCCGAACAGGAAGGGGATCACTTCATCGGGTCCCCTCCCCCCACCTTACCGACCTATGAATAGCATAATCTTACTAAATTTATCTACACATTTAGAAGGACTCTTAGCTAAAAACTATTATAATATTATTATTCAGATTTTCACAATCAACCGATCATCTTCAAATCATTCATCAGTTTAATGCATTCAATTTTATTTTTACATTTTTGTACTCGCACGTTTTTCTTTTGTTCTACTCAATTATTTTTTCTTTTATCGTTACAATAAAGGAGCTTGTGGAAAAGAATCAACAGAGGATCTAGCTGAAATTCTTCCTTGATTTTGAGCTTTAATATTACAATCATCTTCGTCTGAACTATCCTGATTGCGTTCACATGGAATCCTATTAAATTGAAAATTAAGAGTTCCTGTTTCTTTTTTAATAAATTTGTTTGCGATGAAGAAACAATTTAAAGCAACCGAAATGATAGCCACGATTAATATGGTAATGAAAGTTTTGGACTCCAATAACGACAGTTCTTGTGGTGGTTCTAATAGAAACCCATTTTCAGGTTTACAATCTAAAAATATTGTGTTGTTAAAGGGGATGAAAAGAAGGGACTATTCTCAAAATTTTTTTGCTAAAACAGCCTATATAGGGGTAAAATCATGCGAAAAATCGATTGCGCGCATTCCTGAAGCGTGAAAATGCTTCCTTGACTCTGATTTAGGAAAAATATAGATTTTCGACCTTTTTTATACTAATACTTGGTTTGAAAAGACGTTTCTCCATCAACAAGCCTCTATGGTACAGTCACAAAGCAGCGGCTTATTGTTCACAAATGTCCTGCTTGTGCCAAATTTTTTTGCACAAAGTAAAAATCGTAAAAATTTGCAAAAAAATTTCGTTCTATTTCGAGTCACGATTTCGTGGCATCACTATATGGGGGATATGACCCCCCTCCCCCCCCCCCCCACTTCGCCTAAAAAATAAGGGATCAATTCGCATTTTTCGCGCAAATCGTAAAAAAATAGACCCAATTCGCATTTTTCTCATGATTTAGTTTCAAGGACTCTTTGAAACTAAATCATGTTTATGTGCTTATAGTTTTGGATGAAAAATTACAAACCTTGTATTACGTTGTCTGATGAAGAATTTTCTGGTTTTATGGTTTCTAATACTTCTAATTCTGCTGGACAAAACTTTTCGGCGTTTCCATTTATTATATCCTGTTTTAGACTAAAAATAGATGTTTAACGAAAAAGAGTACACAACTTGAAAAAAAGAGTACACAACACTAAAAACGGTATGTTTACCGTTTAAAATAGGTAATATTTGGGTTCTCTAAACTTACGAGTATGTTTCTGTTTGTTTTAGATCCGTAATTCCAGTACAATTGTTTAGTTCATGCCAGAAACAATGGGGATCTCTAGCTTGAACACATTTTGTACAGGATGACAAGGAGCTGCAATTATGCAGTGGCAGTGAGTACAGATGTTTAGTTGTTAAGACCAATAAACGTTCATCCCATATTTTCATTTGGCGAACTTTCTAAAATAACCACAATTAGCTTTTCCTAAAAAATTCACAAAAATTACCCCTTCAATGTTACACCACAAATCATAAAAGAAATTGACTGAATCACCCGTTATGGCTTTGATAATTTTTCCCTTTGATGTTGATAAATAATAAACTTGGTAAGTCTTGTTATCGAGTGCCACTAGACTTGTAGTTGCAAAAATTGTCATGTTTTCATTCTTCAATTCCATGTCTAATATGCTCATTTTTGGATTTTTATTCAGTATAAGGCCGACTTTTGGTTCAGGCATAGATTCAAATTTATCCTAAAAATCACTAGAATTAGTACTACTGTGCCTGTTGATTCTTTATTTTTAGGCCCACTGAAATCAGCTCCACTCAGAGATTTTTTTAGGCCGCAGGGTCGACCCTTCTCGGATCAACCATACCCGAGCGGAGCTCGGTACTAAACAAGTTTTACCCATATTACCTTCGTAATTTGATGCCAATTATTTTCCTTTTCTTCGACATCAAACACATAAGAGTTGTTAATCGTCGCAAGTATTTTCGTTATATCATATTCACATATTCCATAAATCGTAATATTCAAGTCTCGCACATGTGTAGATGCCAGTATCGAAAATTTTCCTATTTCCAACCCTGCTTCAAGACTTGTAGTCATAAAGTTTAACTAAAATTTGAAAAAAATCAATACACTTTTTGAAATTAAAAAACCTGCTCCAATGGTCTTTTCAAAGTATTCCGCTTGGATGACCAACACATTAATTGATAACCAATGTTTTTTGCAAGATCATAAAAAATGATTAACGGAAAATGCTCGATACAGGGGTCTACTCCATTCATATTTGGTATTGATTCTTTTGGTATTGTCGGGCAATCGAGCCATGTACCTGTAAATCCGCATACTTGATACTAAAAAATGCTTTGTTAATAAATTAATATGGGAGGACCGAGCGCCTAGGCGCTCACGCGGGCGGCCTTCGGCCGCCCGCTTAACTTAATGGCCGTAAAATTTAGGGGGTGTACTCCATTCCCCCTGATACCGACGCAGAAAGCCCGAAAAATGAAAAAGTACCACATGAGACTGAAAAAAAATGAAAAAGTACCACATCATCATGCAAGTGAAGTGAGCTTTTTTTAGTTGGCACTTTTTACTCCTATCACCTATCATGTAATAGAAAAAGTGGTCAAAAAATTTGGTTTTTTGCAAATATCCAGGATGGATCAAAAATTCAAACAAATGGCTTTATAAAAAACTTTATTATGACGCGGATCTCCGACCCTAAAAATTATCTACAACACAAAAAATAACTACGGGATCGTGTTTCCCGTGTACAAAAACCCCAAGAACAAAAAAGTACTCGATTATATTATTATAAAGATAGAAAATTACTTGATTAATTTGGATACATTGATAATCGCATGTGTTATTACAATATGCATCAAAAGATGAAGGCATTTGATTGGATTTCGTTTGTTCTTTAAATGAAGCCTTTCCAGAATAAGTTTTTTCTAATGTTAACGGGTTAAATTTGTAGTTAATATTACTATAACGTTTTTTTATAAATCAGATTGTACAAAATATGTTTACCCGTCAGTAAGCATTACAGTTTCTTGTTGTTGGAAAATTTTAGCGTTTCCATCATGATGTAATGGAATCGAATATTTCTTTGCTAAAATTCAAAAGTTTACCCATATGAGGCCGTAGCTACAGAAGAGGAGTTCAGAAGACACAACTGGCGACAATCAATAACCGAAAACTCCAAATGATCTCCTTCATACAAATTTAAGGGAGTGGAGAACCTTTCTATCCCTCGCTCTCTCACATTGGCTCAAAAAATTTCGATATACCGGCAACTCTGGGCTAACGGAACTCATGGAATATTAAACAAAGAGGGAAAGTCATGGCGAAGTTTCAACAAAAAATGTTTTCGACGAAAAATTATCAAGTAACGTAAAATAAGCCTAAAATTGAATGAAAACTAGAAATATCAACGCGAAAAATGTTTAGGCGCTTTTTTTTAACAGTTTGACATTATAAGGCATACATGCACAAGGAGAGGAAGACTCATAAGCACAGTTGCACAACCCTGGTACCCTCGGTAAAATTTTACCGGGGGTAAGTCATGGGGTGGGGCGGGATCATGTGTCACGGGGTGGATGGGGGGGGGGGGTAGATTATCGGTCCCCGGGCCGATTTCGGCGCTGAGGACCGATGAACTACCCCTCCCCCCATTTCTTGAATAGCCCCTCTACTTGCACTAAATGATAGTAAAAAAACGTCGCCAATCTGTAAAGGGGAGGTGAGTCATAAAAACAATATATTTCTAGTTTTAATCCAAAAACTGGGGAACCGAGCGCTCGGAGGAAAGAGAATATTTTCTGCTCCGAGCACTAAGCCATCCGCACTTTTCCAATTGCTTCCGAGCGCTTCTGTGTGCTTATCCTAACATATAAAACGCGCTATGTATGTCTGTTTGCGCTATCTCCGTCACCTTAAGTCCAATTCCGTCATGGCCTGTACCAATCGATAGGGCTCGGTGAGAGAAGAAAAATGATATCAAAATTATGGGTACCCCCTCTGGATAAAAATTAAAGTTTAATTTTTATTTTTTCCAGAGGGGGTACCCCATAATTTTGGTGTCATTTTTCTTCTCTCACCGAGCCCTATCGATTGGTATAGGCTGTGACGGAATTGGATTTAAGGTGGCGAAATAGCGCAAACAGACAGACAAACAGACACACATAGCGCGTTTTATATGTTAGGATATTAGGTTTAATTTACATTAATCGATCATTTTTTGCCGAAAAAATTTTTTGTCGAAAACCCGCCATGACTTCCCTCATTTAATATAGAAAAATACCATTTTGACATTCTCCTATCGATTTATGAATAAAAAGAATAATGATGAAATAAGTCTTAACAGAAATCCTCGAATCCATGTATAAATCTAGTAATACCATTTCAAATTATAACGATTATTTATTTATTTTCAGATTGATATGGAAGTTTTAACGAATATTTAAGAAATAAATAGAGGATAGCCGTTCTGAGTAAATAGAGGATAGCTGTTTATTTGTTATCAGTAATTTTACCTAAAAGAGAACAGAGAGCGTGCCCGGCACTGCGGTATTATATTTGCATTAGGAAAATGAATTGTTATTTATACTGACCCTAACAAACAGTGCTAAACCGACAGGACTCCACTACTCTCACACATGATGATAATTTTATCTTCAAAGCAACCCTCGGCAGTCGAACATTATATTAGGTCTTTGCATAAGTCTCCAGCGTTTTTTCAGATTAGTTGTTTTCGATGGAGACATCCATTTTCTTCGGGATTTTTTATTAGCATATGAGAACCAATTATTTTTTTATGCAAATTTCAGCATTTGGCGACTTCAGGGTTTCATTTTAATGCAAATTTAAACAAACATATGAAAAATGCAGTTTTTGACATAATGACATTCAAATTGATATATCTGCATAGACAAATCCGTTTTCGATGCGGTTTTTCGCCCTTTTTGGGTATTCAATTACGGGGAACACGATTTAGATTTTTTAATCCAACTCATAGTTTATGAAGAAATTGGCTACTACTGCGGCGGCGCTCGCCGGCTAATTTGGTGCTGGTAACTTACTGGGTGGCAATCGCCATCTTTCAGCGATGCTAGCGGCTTGTTACGGCGACTCACACCAGCTTGCTATGTTGTCTTACTGCTACGGCGCTCTAAGCGTCGCTGGTAGCTTGCTGCGTCTTGAGCAGACGCTTTTGTCCAGCGATCAACATCTTCTGTGCTTGGCGTTTTGTTCCGATACTTTATGCCCCGCGCCCGGATTTTGCGCTTGCTCAGCGCCTAGTGCCGGCGTTCATCGCAGATTAAGATTTCATCACAAAATCACGAACTCAATTAAAAGACACGAACCGAAATAAAGCCACTTTATATGAGAACGTGACTGTTGATAACGTCAGAAGGGCAAGCGCGTGTAGCGCGCTTACTCTGTTTTTACTATCGCGTAGCGAGCGGAGGCGGCTAGTGTTAACTCTAAAATATCAACAAAGTCTTTTTTTTAATGTCGAAGTTTTGATCGAACTGTTATCGTTTTTATTTTTTTATACACCATGACAAACACATTAAAAAATAAATAAATTATGATACAATAAAATATGTAAAATAATCTCATCAGTTCATATTGTTGAAAGATTATCTATAGAAGTTGAAAGTGGATGATAACTTTCATTCGAATCTTTACGCCATATTTTTAAATAATAACGAAAGTTTTTTCGTGCCTAAAATTTTTTAAACTTTCTATTACAATGTGAAAAATTGAATTTCCGATTTTTTAAATTTTCATAGACGGAAACTTGGATATTTGCATTTCCTAATTTGCACAAATCGTTTCATATACAAATTTTCATGAAAATCAGGCTAGTCTTAACCGTGTTGCCTCAATTGTAAAGAAATATGTATATAGAAAATATTCTGGCAAATCAAGCAATAAAAACATCGAAAACTCACGTCAATAAAAATTTGAAAAGATCGCACAAAAAATTACAAAGTGCAATTATTTTTATTATTCTGTAAGATTTTCTATTCTGTAAAACATACTTTGTATTTGAAAAAGTCTTGTTGATAATCATGGCTCTTTTCTAAAACGATAAGATCTTCTTGCTTAATTCCTTTAGAAATTAGTGTTTTGACAAAATTCTAAAAAAAGTTTATATATTATCATTTTCGCTTCAAAACACACCCCAATTTCCCTGAACCAGGGTTAGAAAAGCATTTTCAGACTTCGGAAAGGTACAATCGATTCCCCGTATAAAATTATCCCGAGAGCATAGATGCATAGGGGGTCCACTAGTGGATCCCCGCACTTTTGGCAAAAAATGGCATTTTTGGGCAAAAATAGCAATTTGTGGTTAAAAATGTCATTGTTTTATTAAAAGATTTGAAAAAATGACCTCCTATGGCCTTGAAACACGAGAAATCTGGGTGGGAAACCAAAAAACGTCTCCTTGTGAGTTATCTCTAACAATAACTTTTTTTACTTACTATTTCGTCATCTAATGGCCGATCTTTGACAAACATTAAAACATTTTTTTGTGCCTTTACAAGATCGAATATTGTTTTAATCTCATCAGGATTTCTAAAATTTTATCATATGAATTTCAAAATGAAAATATGAACCTTAACGAATTAACGCAAAAGAATGCTGTTTGAAATGGTCTTAATCTTTTTAGTTGCTTTTTTATTTCATCAGACAACTCTTTGTTATTTTTTTCTTGTGCCCATAAATAAAGTATTCTACTTGTTGGTCCTTTAATAATATATCCACGATTGTTTTTATACATTTTAAATGCGAGGCCTTGGATAACCACTTTTTTAGCAACATAACTAAAAATCAGATTTAATATACAAGGTGGACTTAAATAACCGCCCCATATGAAACGGATTCCCTATGAGTTTTGATCGTTTGATGTTCTAGAAGCTAATTTTATATAAAGAACCGATTTGCGCGATTTTCAAAGCATGAGAAAATTTCCCTGACCAATATTTAGACGATTTTCGCTTCAATACACCCACTTCTTCCCTGAATAAGGGTCAAGGGGCTATTTTTTTGCAAAAATCAATTCAGTGTAAACTTTTCATGTTTAGAAAATGCGCGCAATCAATTCTTCGCAAAAACCTCGAGAACTTTGCATCAAAATTGATAGAAAATCCGTTCAATATCGAGGGTATTTAAGTCCATTGTTAAACGACATCTTTACTTTTCCGTAAAATGTATTCTATTCGAATGGATTTTATTCTGCATTAAAATGTTGATAAAATCCATATCCCAAGTGACCCATTCGATTTGGGGAAAACGACTATTTAGTTGCAGCATCACATCTGGTGTTGGACATCCGATACAACAATCTATCTAAATTATTGAAAATATTAACCCGTCTTTTCCGCCCATCCTAAAAATAGGTAGTGCCTTAATGTGTGCATAAAAAAATTATAAAATTTGCTTT